>CAWUPM010000930.1:0-114561 GCA_963924295.1 Dioctria rufipes
TTTTTGATTGTCGCAAATTTTAAATATACCGAGGATTTAATTTTTTATAGTGCATTTTTCAAAAAATTAATTTTTGCTGTCGCAAATTGTAACTACACCGAGGATTGCCTTTTCTATAGTAAATTTTTCAAAAAATAATTTTTTACTGTCGCAAATTTTAAATACGCCGGGGATTGCCTTTTCTATAGCGAAATTGTCAAAATAATATTTTTTACTGTCGCAAATTTTAAATACGCCGAGGATTGCCTTTTCTATAGTGAATTTGTCAAAAAATAATTTTTTCCTGTCGAAAATTTTAAATTTCCCGAGGATTGCCTTTTCTATAGTCAATTTGTCAAAAAATAATTTTTTACTGTCAGAAATTTTAAATATACAGAGGATTGCCTTTTCTATAGTGAATTTGTCAAAAAATAATTTTTTACTGTAGCAAATTTTAAATATACGAAGGATTTAATTTTCTATGGTGAAGTTTTCAAAAAATTATTTTTTGCTGTCGCAAATTTTAAATACGCCGAGGATTGTCTTTTCTATAGTAAATTTCTCAAAAAATAATTTTTTACTGTCAGAAATTTTAAATATACAGAGGATTGCCTTTTCTATAGTGAATTTGTCAAAAAATAATTTTTCGCTGTAGCAAATTTTAAATATACGAAGGAATTCATTTTCTATAGTGAATTTTTCAAAAAATTATTTTTTGCTGTCGCAAATTTTAAATACGCCGAGGATTGTCTTTTCTATAGTAAATTTCTCAAAAAATAATTTTTTACTGTCAGAAATTTTAAATATACAGAGGATTGCCTTTTCTATAGTGAATTTGTCAAAAAATAATTTTTACTGTCGCAAAGTTTAAATATGCCGAGGATTGCCTTTTCTATAGTAAATTTTTCAAGAAATTATTTTTTACGGTCGCAAATTTTAAATACGCCGGGGATTGCCTTTTCTATAGCGAATTTGTCAAAAAATAATTTTTTACTGTCGAAAATTACAAATACGCCGAGGATTGCCTTTTCTTTAGTGAATTTCTCAAAATAATATATTTTACTGTCGCAAATTTTAAATACGCCGAGGATTGCCTTTTCTATAGTGAATTTGTCAAAAAATAATTTTTTACTGTCGCAAATTTTAAATGCGCCGAGGATTGCCTCTTCTATAGTGAATTTGTCAAAAAATAATTTTTGCTGTCGCAAATTTTAAATATATCGAGGATTGCCTTTTCTATAGTGAATTTTTCAAAAAATTATTTTTTACTGTCGCAAGTTTTAAATGCGCCGAGGATTGCCTTTTCTATAGTGATTTTGTCAAAATAATATTTTTTACTGTCGCAAATTTTAAAAACGCCGAGGATTGCCTTTTCTATAGTGAATTTGTCAAAAAATAATTTTTTACTTTCGCAAATTTTAAACGTACCGAGGATTGACTTTCCTATAGTGAATTTGGCAAAATAATATTTTTTACTGTCGCAAATTTTAAATACGCCGAGGATTGCATGTTCTATAGTGAATTTGTCAAAAAATAATTTTTTACTGTCGCAAATTTTAAATACGCCGAGGATTGCCTTTTCTATAGCGAATTTGTGAAAATAATATTTTTTACTGTCGCAAATTTTAAATACGCCAAGGATTGCCTTTTCTATAGTGAATTTGTCAAAAAATAATTTTTTACTGTCGCAAATTTTAAATATACCGAGGATTTAATTTTCTATGGTGAATTTTTCAAAAAATTAATTTTGCTGTCGCAAATTTTAACTACGCCGAGGATTGCCTTTTCTATAGTAAATTTTTCAAAAAAATAATTTTTTGCTGTCGCAAATTTTAAATACGCCGAGTATTGCCTTTTCTATAGTAAATTTTTCAAAAAATTATTTTTTAATGTCGCAAGTTTTAAATACGCCGAGGATTGCCTCTTCTATAGTGAATTTGTCAAAATAATATTTTTACTGTCGCAAATTTTAAATACGCCGAGTATTGCCTTTTCTATAGTGAATTTGTCAAAAAATAATTTTTTCCTGTCGAAAATTTTAAATTTCCCGAGGATTGCCTTTTCTATAGTGAATTTGTCAAAAAATAATTTTTTACTGTCAGAAATTTTAAATATACAGAGGATTGCCTTTTCTATAGTGAATTTGTCAAAAAATATTTTTTTACTGTAGCAAATTTTAAATATACCAAGGATTTAATTTTCTATGGTGAATTTTTCAAAAAATTATTTTTTGCTGTCGCAAATTTTAAATACGCCGAGGATTGCCTTTTCTATAGTGAATTGGTCAAAATAATATTTTTTACTGTCGCAAATTTTAAACGCGCCGAGGATTGCCTTTTCTATAGTGAATTTGTCAAAAAATAATTTTTTACTGTCGCAAATTTTAAATATACCGAGGATTGCCTTTTCTATAGTGAATTTTTCAAAAAATTATTTTTTGCTGTCGCAAATTTTAAATACGCCGAGGATTGCCTTTTCTATAGTAAATTTTTCAAAAAATAATTTTTTACTGTCGCAAATTTTAAATACGCCGAGGATTGCCTTTTCTATAGCGAAATTGTCAAAATAATATTTTTTACTGTCGCAAATTTTAAATACGCCAAGGATTGCCTTTTCTATAGTGAATTTGTCAAAAAATAATTTTTTATTGTCGCAAATTTTAAATATACCGAGGATTTAATTTTTTATAGTGAATTTTTCAAAAAATTAATTTTGCTGTCGCAAATTGTAACTACACCGAGGATTGCCTTTTCTATATTAAATTTTTCAAAAAAATAATTTTTTTCTGTCGCAAATTTTAAAAACGCGGAGGATTGCCTTTTCTATAGTAAATTTCTCAAAACATTATTTTTTACGGTCGCAAATTTTTAATACGCCGAGTATTGCCTTTTCTATAGTGAATTTGTCAAAAAATAAATTTTTACAGTGGAAAATTTTAAATATACCGATGATTGCCTTTTCTATAGTGAATTTTTCAAAAAACTATTTTTTGCTGTCGCAAATTTTAAATACGCCGAGGATTGCCTTTTGTATAGTAAATTTTTCAAAAAATAATTTTTACTGTCGCAAAGTTTAAATATGCCGAGGATTGCCTTTTCTATAGTGAATTTGTCAAAATAATATTTTTTACTGTCGCAAATTTTAAATACGCCGAGGATTGCCTTTTCTATAGTGAATTTGTAAAAAATAATTTTTTCCTGTCGAAAGTTTTAAATTTCCCGAGGATTGCCTTTTCTATAGTCAATTTGTCAAAAAATAATTTTTTACTGTCAGAAATTTTAAATATACAGAGGATTGCCTTTTCTATAGTGAATTTGTCAAAAAATAATTTTTCGCTGTAGCAAATTTTAAATATACGAAGGATTTAATTTTCTATTGTGAATTTTTCAAAAAATTATTTTTTGCTGTCGCAAATTTTAAATACGCCGAGGATTGCCTTTTCTATAGTAAATTTTTCAAAAAATAATTGTTTACTGTCGCAAATTTTAAATACGCCGAGGATTGCCTTTTCTATAGTAAATTTTTCAAAAAATTATTTTATACTGTCGCAAATTTTAAATACGCCGAGGATTGCCTTTTCTATAGTGAATTTGTCAAAATAATATTTTTTACTGTCGCAAATTTTAAATACGCCGAGGATTGCCTTTTCTATAGTGAATTTGTAAAAAATAATTTTTTCCTGTCGAAAATTTTAAATTTCCCGAGGATTGCCTTTTCTATAGTCAATTTGTCAAAAAATAATTTTTTACTGTCAGAAATTTTAAATATACAGAGGATTGCCTTTTCTATAGTGAATTTGTCAAAAAATAATTTTTTACTGTAGCAAATTTTAAATATACGAAGGATTTAATTTTCTATGGTGAAGTTTTCAAAAAATTATTTTTTGCTGTCGCAAATTTTAAATACGCCGAGGATTGCCTTTTCTATAGTAAATTTTTCAAAAAATAATTTTTTACTGTCAGAAATTTTAAATATACAGAGGATTGCCTTTTCTATAGTGAATTTGTCAAAAAATAATTTTTCGCTGTAGCAAATTTTAAATATACGAAGGATTTAATTTTCTATAGTGAATTTTTCAAAAAATTATTTTTTGCTATCGCAAATTTTAAATACGCCGAGGATTGCCTTTTCTATAGTAAATTTTTCAAAAAATAATTGTTTACTGTCGCAAATTTTAAATACGCCGAGGATTGCCTTTTCTATAGTGAATTGTTCAAAATAATATTTTTCACTGTCGCAAATTTTAAATGCGCCGAGGATTGCCCTTTCTATAGTGAATTTGTCAAAAAATAATTTTTTACTGTCGCAAATTTTAAATATACCGAGGATTGCCTTTTCTATAGTGAATTTGTCAAAAAATAATTTTTTACTGTAGCAAATTTTAAATATACCAAGGATTTAATTTTCTATAGTGAATTTTTCAAAAAATTATTTTTTGCTGTCGAAAATTTTAAACACGGCGAGTATTGCCTTTTCTATAGTAAATTTTTCAAAAAATAATTTTTTACTGTCGCAAACTTTAAATACGCCGAGGATTACCTTTTCTATAGTGAATTGGTCAAAATAATATTTTTTACTGTCGCAAATTTTAAATGCGCCGAGGATTGCCTTTTCTATAGTGAATTTGTCAAAAAATAATTTTTTACTGTCGCAAATTTTAAATATACCGAGGATTGCCTTTTCTATAGTGAATTTTTCAAAAAATTATTTTTTGCTTTCGCAAATTTTAAATACGCCGACGATTGCCTTTTCTATAGTAAATTTTTCAAAAAATAATTTTTTACTGTCGCTAATTTTAAATACGCCGAGGATTGCCTTTTCTATAGCGAAATTGTCAAAATAGTATTTTTTACTGTCGCAAATTTTAAATACGCCAAGGATTGCCTTTTCTATAGTGAATTTGTCAAAAAATAATTTTTTATTGTCGCAAATTTTAAATATACCGAGGATTTAATTTTTTATAGTGCATTTTCCAAAAAATTAATTTTTGCTGTCGCAAATTGTAACTACACCGAGGATTGCCTTTTCTATAGTAAATTTTTCAAAAAATAATTTTTTACTGTCGCAAATTTTAAATACGCCGGGGATTGCCTTTTCTATAGCGAAATTGTCAAAATAATATTTTTTACTGTCGCAAATTTTAAATACGCCGAGGATTGCCTTTTCTATAGTGAATTTGTCAAAAAATAATTTTTTCCTGTCGAAAATTTTAAATTTCCCGAGGATTGCCTTTTCTATAGTCAATTTGTCAAAAAATAATTTTTTACTGTCAGAAATTTTAAATATACAGAGGATTGCCTTTTCTATAGTGAATTTGTCAAAAAATAATTTTTTACTGTAGCAAATTTTAAATATACGAAGGATTTAATTTTCTATGGTGAAGTTTTCACAAAATTATTTTTTGCTGTCGCAAATTTTAAATACGCCGAGGATTGTCTTTTCTATAGTAAATTTCTCAAAAAATAATTTTTTACTGTCAGAAATTTTAAATATACAGAGGATTGCCTTTTCTATAGTGAATTTGTCAAAAAATAATTTTTCGCTGTAGCAAATTTTAAATATACGAAGGAATTCATTTTCTATAGTGAATTTTTCAAAAAATTATTTTTTGCTGTCGCAAATTTTAAATACGCCGAGGATTGCCTTTTGTATAGTAAATTTTTCAAAAAATAATTTTTACTGTCGCAAAGTTTAAATATGCCGAGGATTGCCTTTTCTATAGTAAATTTTTCAAGAAATTATTTTTTACGGTCGCAAATTTTAAATACGCCGGGGATTGCCTTTTCTATAGCGAATTTGTCAAAAAATAATTTTTTACTGTCGAAAATTACAAATACGCCGAGGATTGCCTTTTCTTTAGTGAATTTCTCAAAATAATATATTTTACTGTCGCAAATTTTAAATACGCCGAGGATTGCCTTTTCTATAGTGAATTTGTCAAAAAATAATTTTTTACTGTCGCAAATTTTAAATGCGCCGAGGATTGCCTCCTCTATAGTGAATTTGTCAAAAAATAATTTTTGCTGTCGCAAATTTTAAATATATCGAGGATTGCCTTTTCTATAGTGAATTTTTCAAAAAATTATTTTTTACTGTCGCAAGTTTTAAATGCGCCGAGGATTGCCTTTTCTATAGTGATTTTGTCAAAATAATATTTTTTACTGTCGCAAATTTTAAAAACGCCGAGGATTGCCTTTTCTATAGTGAATTTGTCAAAAAATAATTTTTTACTTTCGCAAATTTTAAACGTACCGAGGATTGACTTTCCTATAGTGAATTTGGCAAAATAATATTTTTTACTGTCGCAAATTTTAAATACGCCGAGGATTGCATGTTCTATAGTGAATTTGTCAAAAAATAATTTTTTACTGTCGAAAATTTTAAACACGCCGAGAATTGCCTTTTCTATAGTAAATTTTTCAAAAAATAATTTTTTACTGTCGCAAATTTTAAATACGCCGAGGATTGCCTTTTCTATAGCGAATTTGTGAAAATAATATTTTTTACTGTCGCAAATTTTAAATACGCCAAGGATTGCCTTTTCTATAGTGAATTTGTCAAAAAATAATTTTTTACTGTCGCAAATTTTAAATATACCGAGGATTTAATTTTCTATGATGAATTTTTCAAAAATTAATTTTGCTGTCGCAAATTTTAACTACGCCGAGGATTGCCTTTTCTATAGTAAATTTTTCAAAAAAATAATTTTTTGCTGTCGCAAATTTTAAATACGCCGAGTATTGCCTTTTCTATAGTAAATTTTTCAAAAAATTATTTTTTAATGTCGCAAGTTTTAAATACGCCGAGGATTGCCTCTTCTATAGTGAATTTGTCAAAATAATATTTTTACTGTCGCAAATTTTAAATACGCCGAGTATTGCCTTTTCTATAGTGAATTTGTCAAAAAATAATTTTTTCCTGTCGAAAATTTTAAATTTCCCGAGGATTGCCTTTTCTATAGTGAATTTGTCAAAAAATAATTTTTTACTGTAGCAAATTTTAAATATACCAAGGATTTAATTTTCTATAGTGAATTTTTCAAAAATTATTTTTTGCTGTCGAAAATTTTAAACACGGCGAGTATTGCCTTTTCTATAGTAAATTTTTCAAAAAATAATTTTTTACTGTCGCAAACTTTAAATACGCCGAGAATTGCCTTTTTCTATAGTAAATTTTTCAAAAAATAATTGTTTACTGTCGCAAATTTTAAATACGCCGAGGATTGCCTTTTCTATAGTGAATTGTTCAAAATAATATTTTTCACTGTCGCAAATTTTAAATGCGCCGAGGATTGCCCTTTCTATAGTGAATTTGTCAAAAAATAATTTTTTACTGTCGCAAATTTTAAATATACCGAGGATTGCCTTTTCTATAGTGAATTTGTCAAAAAATAATTTTTTACTGTAGCAAATTTTAAATATACCAAGGATTTAATTTTCTATAGTGAATTTTTCAAAAAATTATTTTTTGCTGTCGAAAATTTTAAACACGGCGAGTATTGCCTTTTCTATAGTAAATTTTTCAAAAAATAATTTTTTACTGTCGCAAACTTTAAATACGCCGAGGATTACCTTTTCTATAGTGAATTGGTCAAAATAATATTTTTTACTGTCGCAAATTTTAAATGCGCCGAGGATTGCCTTTTCTATAGTGAATTTGTCAAAAAATAATTTTTTACTGTCGCAAATTTTAAATATACCGAGGATTGCCTTTTCTATAGTGAATTTTTCAAAAAATTATTTTTTGCTTTCGCAAATTTTAAATACGCCGACGATTGCCTTTTCTATAGTAAATTTTTCAAAAAATAATTTTTTACTGTCGCTAATTTTAAATATGCCGAGGATTGCCTTTTCTATAGCGAAATTGTCAAAATAGTATTTTTTACTGTCGCAAATTTTAAATACGCCAAGGATTGCCTTTTCTATAGTGAATTTGTCAAAAAATAATTTTTTATTGTCGCAAATTTTAAATATACCGAGGATTTAATTTTTTATAGTGCATTTTTCAAAAAATTAATTTTTGCTGTCGCAAATTGTAACTACACCGAGGATTGCCTTTTCTATAGTAAATTTTTCAAAAAATAATTTTTTACTGTCGCAAATTTTAAATACGCCGGGGATTGCCTTTTCTATAGCGAAATTGTCAAAATAATATTTTTTACTGTCGCAAATTTTAAATACGCCGAAGATTGCCTTTTCTATAGTGAATTTGTCAAAAAATAATTTTTTCCTGTCGAAAATTTTAAATTTCCCGAGGATTGCCTTTTCTATAGTCAATTTGTCAAAAAATAATTTTTTACTGTCAGAAATTTTAAATATACAGAGGATTGCCTTTTCTATAGTGAATTTGTCAAAAAATAATTTTTTACTGTAGCAAATTTTAAATATACGAAGGATTTAATTTTCTATGGTGAAGTTTTCAAAAAATTATTTTTTGCTGTCGCAAATTTTAAATACGCCGAGGATTGTCTTTTCTATAGTAAATTTCTCAAAAAATAATTTTTTACTGTCAGAAATTTTAAATATACAGGGGATTGCCTTTTCTATAGTGAATTTGTCAAAAAATAATTTTTCGCTGTAGCAAATTTTAAATATACGAAGGAATTCATTTTCTATAGTGAATTTTTCAAAAAATTATTTTTTGCTGTCGCAAATTTTAAATACGCCGAGGATTGCCTTTTGTATAGTAAATTTTTCAAAAAATAATTTTTACTGTCGCAAAGTTTAAATATGCCGAGGATTGCCTTTTCTATAGTAAATTTTTCAAGAAATTATTTTTTACGGTCGCAAATTTTAAATACGCCGGGGATTGCCTTTTCTATAGCGAATTTGTCAAAAAATAATTTTTTAATGTCGAAAATTACAAATACGCCGAGGATTGCCTTTTCTTTAGTGAATTTCTCAAAATAATATATTTTACTGTCGCAAATTTTAAATACGCCGAGGATTGCCTTTTCTATAGTGAATTTGTCAAAAAATAATTTTTTACTGTCGCAAATTTTAAATGCGCCGAGGATTGCCTCTTCTATAGTGAATTTGTCAAAAAATAATTTTTGCTGTCGCAAATTTTAAATATATCGAGGATTGCCTTTTCTAAGTGAATTTTTCAAAAAATTATTTTTTACTGTCGCAAGTTTTAAATGCGCCGAGGATTGCCTTTTCTATAGTGATTTTGTCAAAATAATATTTTTTACTGTCGCGAATTTTAAAAACGCCGAGGATTGCCTTTTCTATAGTGAATTTGTCAAAAAATAATTTTTTACTTTCGCAAATTTTAAACGTACCGAGGATTGACTTTCCTATAGTGAATTTGGCAAAATAATATTTTTTACTGTCGCAAATTTTAAATACGCCGAGGATTGCATGTTCTATAGTGAATTTGTCAAAAAATAATTTTTTACTGTCGAAAATTTTAAACACGCCGAGAATTGCCTTTTCTATAGTAAATTTTTCAAAAAATAATTTTTTACTGTCGCAAATTTTAAATACGCCGAGGATTGCCTTTTCTATAGCGAATTTGTGAAAATAATATTTTTTACTGTCGCAAATTTTAAATACGCCAAGGATTGCCTTTTCTATAGTGAATTTGTCAAAAAATAATTTTTTACTGTCGCAAATTTTAAATATACCGAGGATTTAATTTTCTATGGTGAATTTTTCAAAAAATTAATTTTGCTGTCGCAAATTTTAACTACGCCGAGGATTGCCTTTTCTATAGTAAATTTTTCAAAAAAATAATTTTTTGCTGTCGCAAATTTTAAATACGCCGAGTATTGCCTTTTCTATAGTAAATTTTTCAAAAAATTATTTTTTAATGTCGCAAGTTTTAAATACGCCGAGGATTGCTTCTTCTATAGTGAATTTGTCAAAATAATATTTTTACTGTCGCAAATTTTAAATACGCCGAGTATTGCCTTTTCTATAGTGAATTTGTCAAAAAAATAATTTTTTCCTGTCGAAAATTTTAAATTTCCCGAGGATTGCCTTTTCTATAGTGAATTTGTCAAAAAATAATTTTTTACTGTCAGAAATTTTAAATATACAGAGGATTGCCTTTTCTATAGTGAATTTGTCAAAAAATATTTTTTTACTGTAGCAAATTTTAAATATACCAAGGATTTAATTTTCTATGGTGAATTTTTCAAAAAATTATTTTTTGCTGTCGCAAATTTTAAATACGCCGAGGATTGCCTTTTCTATAGTAAATTTTTCAAAAAATAATTTTTTACTGTCGCAAATTTTAAATACGCCGAGGATTGCCTTTTCTATAGTGAATTGGTCAAAACAATATTTTTTACTGTCTCAAATTTTAAATGCGCCGAGGATTGCCTTTTCTATAGTGAATTTGTCAAAAAATAATTTTTTACTGTCGCAAATTTTAAATATACCGAGGATTGCCTTTTCTATAGTGAATTTTTCAAAAAATTATTTTTTACTGTCGCAAGTTTTAAATACGCCGAGGATTGCCTTTTCTATAGTGACTTTGTCAAAATAATATTTTTTACTGTCGCAAATTTTAAATACGCCGAGGATTGCCTTTTCTATAGTGAATATGTCAAAAAATAATTTTTTACTGTCGCAAATTTTAAATACGCCGAGGATTGCCTCTTCTATAGTGAATTTGTCAAAAAACAATTTTTGCTGTCGCAAATTTTAAATATATCGAGGATTGCCTTTTCTATAGTGAATTTTTCAAAAAATTATTTTTTACTGTCGCAAGTTTTAAATACGCCGAGGATTGCCTTTTCTATAGTGATTTTGTCAAAATAATATTTTTTACTGTCGCAAATTTTAAATACGCCGAGGATTGCCTTTTCTATAGTGAATTTGTCAAAAAATAATTTTTTACTGTCGCAAATTTTAAACATACCGAGGATTGCCTTTTCTATAGTGAATTTGTCAAAAAATAATTTTTTACTGTCGCATATTTTAAACATACCGAGGATTGCCTTTTCTATAGTAAATTTTTCAAACAATTATTTTTTGCTGTCGCAAATTTTAAGTACGCCGAGAATTGCCTTTTCTATAGTAAATTTTTCAAAAAATAATTTTTTACTGTCGCAAATTTTAAATACGCCGAGGATTGCCTTTTCTATAGCGAATTTGTCAAAATAATATTTTTTACTGTCGCAAATTTTAAATACGCCAAGGATTGCCTTTTCTATAGTGAATTTGTCAAAAAATAATTTTTTACTGTCGCAAATTTTAAATATACCGAGGATTTAATTTTCTATGGTAAATTTTTCAAAAAATTAATTTTGCTGTCGCAAATTTTAACTACGCCGAGGATTGCCTTTTCTATAGTAAATTTTTCAAAAAAATAATTTTTTGCTATCGCAAATTTTAAATACGCCGAGTATTGCCTTTTCTATAGTAAGTTTTTCAAAAAATTATTTTATACTGTCGCAAATTTTAAATACGCCGAGGATTGCCTTTTCTATAGTGAATTTGTCAAAATAATATTTTTTACTGTCGCAGATTTTAAATACGCCGAGGATTGCCTTTTCTATAGTGAATTTGTCAAAAAATAATTTTTTCCTGTCGAAAATTTTAAATTTCCCGAGGATTGCCTTTTCTATAGTCAATTTGTCAAAAAATAATTTTTTACTGTCAGAAATTTTAAATATACAGAGGATTGCCTTTTCTATAGTGAATTTGTCAAAAAATAATTTTTTACTGTCGCAAATTTTAAATACGCCGAGGATTGCCTTTTCTATAGTAAATTTTTCAAAAAATAATTTTTTACTGTCGCAAATTTTATATACGCCGAGGATTGCCTTTTCCATAGCGAATTTGTCAAAATAAAATTTTTACTGTCGCAAATTTTAAATACGCCAAGGATTGCCTTTTCTATAGTGAATTTGTCAAAAAATAATATTTTACTGTCGCAAATTTTAAATATACGAAGGATTTAATTTTCTATGGTGAAGTTTTCAAAAAATTATTTTTTGCTGTCGCAAATTTTAAATACGCCGAGGATTGCCTTTTCTATAGTAAATTTTTCAAAAAATAATTTTTTACTGTCGCAAATTTTAAATACGCCGAGGATTGCCTTTTCTATAGTGAATTGGTCAAAATAATATTTTTTACTGTCGCAAATTTTAAATGCGCCGAGGATTGCCTTTTCTATAGTGAATTAATCAAAAAATAATTTTTTACTGTCGCAAACTTTAAATATACCGAGGATTGCCTTTTCTATAGTGAATTTTTCAAAAAATTATTTTTTGCTGTCGCAAATTTTAAATACGCCGAGGATTGCCTTTTCTATAGTAAATTTTTCAAAAAATAATTTTTTACTGTCGCAAATTTTATATACGCCGAGGATTGCCTTTTCCATAGCGAATTTGTCAAAATAAGATTTTTACTGTCGCAAATTTTAAATACGCCAAGGATTGCCTTTTCTATAGTGAATTTGTCAAAAAATAATATTTTACTGTCGCAAATTTTAAATATACCGAGGATTTAATTTTCTTTGGTGAATTTTTCAAAAAATTAATTTTGCTGTCGCAAATTTTAACTACGCAGAGGATTGCCTTTTCTATAGTAAATTTTTCAAAAAAATAATTTTTTGCTGTCACAAATTTTAAATACGCCGAGGATTGCCCTTTGTATAGTAAATTTTTCAAAAAATAATTTTTACTGTCGCAAATTTTAAATATGCCGAGGATTGCCTTTTCTATAGTAAATTTTTCAAGAAATTATTTTTTACGGTCGCAAATTTTAAATACGCCGGGGATTGCCTTTTCTATAGCGAATTTGTCAAAAAATAATTTTTTACTGTCGAAAATTTTAAATACGCCGAGGGTTGCCTTTTCTATAGTGAATTTGTAAAAAAATAATTTTATACTGTCGCAAATTTTAAACATACCGAGGATTGACTTTTCTATAGTGAATTTGTCAAAATAATATTTTTTACTGTCGCAAATTTTAAATACGCCGAGGATTGCATGTTCTATAGTGAATTTGTCAAAAAATAATTTTTTACTGTCGAAAATTTTAAACACGCCGAGAATTGCCTTTTCTATAGTAAATTTATCAAAAAATAATTTTTTACTGTCGCAAATTTTAAATACGCCGAGGATTGCCTTTTCTTTAGTGAATTTGTCAAAATAATATTTTTTACTGTCGGAAATTTTAAATACGCCGAGGATTGCCTTTTCTATAGTGAATTTGTCAAAAAATAATTTTTTACTGTCGCAAATTTTAAATACGCCGAGGATTGCCTTTTCTATAGTGAATTTGTCAAAAAATAATTTTTGCTGTCGCAAATTTTAAATATATCGAGGATTGCTTTTCTATAGTGAATTTTTCAAAAAATTATTTTTTTCTGTCGCAAGTTTTAAATACGCCGAGGATTGCCTCTTCTATAGTAAATTTTTCAAAAAATTATTTTTTTCTGTCGCAGATTTTAAATACGCCGAGGATTACCTTTTCTATGGTGAATTTGTCAAAAAATAATTTTTTACAGTCGCAAATTTTTAATACCCCGAGGATTGCCTTTTATATAGTAAATTTTTCAAAAAATAGTTTTTAGTGTCGCAAATTTTAAATACGCCAAGGATTGTCTTTTATATAGTGAATTGGTCAAAATAATATTTTTTACTGTCGCAAATTTTAAATGCGCCGACGATTGCCTTTTCTATAGTGAATTTGTCAAAAAATAGTTTTTTACTGTCACAAATTTTAAATATACCGAGGATTTAATTTTCTATAGTGAATTTTTCAAAAATTTTTATTTTTGCTGTCGCAAATTTTAACTACGACGAGGATTGCCTTTTCTATAGTAAATTTTTCAAAAAAATAATTTTTTTCTGTCGCAAATTTTAAATACGCGGAGGATTGCCTTTTCTATAGTAAATTTGTCAAAATAATATTTTTTACTGTCGCAAGTTTTTAATACTCCGAGGATTGCCTTTCTATAGTGAATTTTTCAAAAAATAAATTTTTACAGTGGCTAATTTTAAATATACCGATGATTGCCTTTTCTATAATGAATTTTTCAAAAAATTATTTTTTGCTGTCGCAAATTTTAAATACGCCGAGGATTGCCTTTTCTATAGTAAATTTTTCAAAAAATAATTTTTACAGTGGCAAATTTTAAATATACCGTGATTGCCTTTTCTATAGTCAATTTTTCAAAAAATTGTTTTTTGCTGTCGCAGATTTTAAATACGCCGAGGATTGCCTTTTCTATAGTAAATTTTTCAAAAAATAATTTTTTACTGTCGCAAATTTTAAATACGCCGAGGATTGCCTTTTCTATAGTAAATTTTTCAAAAAATAGTTTTTAGTGTCGCAAATTTTAAATACGCCAAGGATTGTCTTTTATATAGTGAATTGGTCAAAATAATATTTTTTACTGTCGCAAATTTTAAATGCACCGAGGATTGCCTTTTCTATAGTGAATTTGTCAAAAAATAGTTTTTTACTGTCACAAATTTTAAATATACCGAGGATTTAATTTTCTATAGTGAATTTTTCAAAAAATTTTATTTTTACTGTCGCAAATTTTAACTACGACGAGGATTGCCTTTTCTATAGTAAATTTTTCAAAAAAATAATTTTTTTCTGTCGCAAATTTTAAATACGCGGAGGATTGCCTTTTCTATAGTAAATTTGTCAAAATAATATTTTTTACTGTCGCAAGTTTTTAATACTCCGAGGATTGCCTTTCTATAGTGAATTTTTCAAAAAATAAATTTTTACAGTGGCTAATTTTAAATATACCGATGATTGCCTTTTCTATAATGAATTTTTCAAAAAATTATTTTTTGCTGTCGCAAATTTTAAATACGCCGAGAATTGCCTTTTCTATAGTAAATTTTTCAAAAAATAATTTTTACTGTCGCAAATTTTAAATACGCCGAGTATTGCCTTTTCTATAGTAAATTTTTCAAGAAATTATTTTTTACTGTCGCAAATTTTAAATGCGCCGAGGATTGCCTTTTCTATAGTGAATTTGTCAAAAAATAGTTTTTTACTGTCACAAATTTTAAATATACCGAGGATTTAATTTTCTATAGTGAATTTTTCAAAAAATTTTATTTTTACTGTCGCAAATTTTAACTACGACGAGGATTGCCTTTTCTATAGTAAATTTTTCAAAAAAATAATTTTTTTCTGTCACAAATTTTAAATACGCGGAGGATTGCCTTTTCTATAGTAAATTTGTCAAAATAATATTTTTTACTGTCGCAAGTTTTTAATACTCCGAGGATTGCCTTTCTATAGTGAATTTTTCAAAAAATAAATTTTTACAGTGGCTAATTTTAAATATACCGATGATTGCCTTTTCTATAATGAATTTTTCAAAAAATTATTTTTTGCTGTCGCAAATTTTAAATACGCCGAGAATTGCCTTTTCTATAGTAAATTTTTCAAAAAATAATTTTTACTGTCGCAAATTTTAACTACGCCGAGGATTGCCTTTTCTATAGTAAATTTTTCAAAAAAATAATTTTTTGCTGTCGCAAATTTTAAATACGCCGAGTATTGCCTTTTCTATAGTAAATTTTTCAAAAAATTATTTTTTAATGTCGCAAGTTTTAAATACGCCGAGGATTGCCTCTTCTATAGTGAATTTGTCAAAATAATATTTTTACTGTCGCAAATTTTAAATACGCCGAGTATTGCCTTTTCTATAGTGAATTTGTCAAAAAATAATTTTTTCCTGTCGAAAATTTTAAATTTCCCGAGGATTGCCTTTTCTATAGTGAATTTGTCAAAAAATAATTTTTTACTGTCAGAAATTTTAAATATACAGAGGATTGCCTTTTCTATAGTGAATTTGTCAAAAAATATTTTTTTACTGTAGCAAATTTTAAATATACCAAGGATTTAATTTTCTATGGTGAATTTTTCAAAAAATTATTTTTTGCTGTCGCAAATTTTAAATACGCCGAGGATTGCCTTTTCTATAGTAAATTTTTCAAAAAATAATTTTTTACTGTCGCAAATTTTAAATACGCCGAGGATTGCCTTTTCTATAGTGAATTGGTCAAAACAATATTTTTTACTGTCTCAAATTTTAAATGCGCCGAGGATTGCCTTTTCTATAGTGAATTTGTCAAAAAATAATTTTTTACTGTCGCAAATTTTAAATATACCGAGGATTGCCTTTTCTATAGTGAATTTTTCAAAAAATTATTTTTTACTGTCGCAAGTTTTAAATACGCCGAGGATTGCCTTTTCTATAGTGACTTTGTCAAAATAATATTTTTTACTGTCGCAAATTTTAAATACGCCGAGGATTGCCTTTTCTATAGTGAATATGTCAAAAAATAATTTTTTACTGTCGCAAATTTTAAATACGCCGAGGATTGCCTCTTCTATAGTGAATTTGTCAAAAAACAATTTTTGCTGTCGCAAATTTTAAATATATCGAGGATTGCCTTTTCTATAGTGAATATTTCAAAAAATTATTTTTTACTGTCGCAAGTTTTAAATACGCCGAGGATTGCCTTTTCTATAGTGATTTTGTCAAAATAATATTTTTTACTGTCGCAAATTTTAAATACGCCGAGGATTGCCTTTTCTATAGTGAATTTGTCAAAAAATAATTTTTTACTGTCGCAAATTTTAAACATACCGAGGATTGCCTTTTCTATAGTGAATTTGTCAAAAAATAATTTTTTACTGTCGCATATTTTAAATATACCGAGGATTGCCTTTTCTATAGTAAATTTTTCAAACAATTATTTTTTGCTGTCGCAAATTTTAAGTACGCCGAGAATTGCCTTTTCTATAGTAAATTTTTCAAAAAATAATTTTTTACTGTCGCAAATTTTAAATACGCCGAGGATTGCCTTTTCTATAGCGAATTTGTCAAAATAATATTTTTTACTGTCGCAAATTTTAAATACGCCAAGGATTGCCTTTTCTATAGTGAATTTGTCAAAAAATAATTTTTTACTGTCGCAAATTTTAAATATACCGAGGATTTAATTTTCTATGGTAAATTTTTCAAAAAATTAATTTTGCTGTCGCAAATTTTAACTACGCCGAGGATTGCCTTTTCTATAGTAAATTTTTCAAAAAAATAATTTTTTGCTATCGCAAATTTTAAATACGCCGAGTATTGCCTTTTCTATAGTAAGTTTTTCAAAAAATTATTTTATACTGTCGCAAATTTTAAATACGCCGAGGATTGCCTTTTCTATAGTGAATTTGTCAAAATAATATTTTTTACTGTCGCAGATTTTAAATACGCCGAGGATTGCCTTTTCTATAGTGAATTTGTCAAAAAATAATTTTTTCCTGTCGAAAATTTTAAATTTCCCGAGGATTGCCTTTTCTATAGTCAATTTGTCAAAAAATAATTTTTTACTGTCAGAAATTTTAAATATACAGAGGATTGCCTTTTCTATAGTGAATTTGTCAAAAAATAATTTTTTACTGTAGCAAATTTTAAATATACGAAGGATTTAATTTTCTATGGTGAAGTTTTCAAAAAATTATTTTTTGCTGTCGCAAATTTTAAATACGCCGAGGATTGCCTTTTCTATAGTAAATTTTTCAAAAAATAATTTTTTACTGTCGCAAATTTTAAATACGCCGAGGATTGCCTTTTCTATAGTGAATTGGTCAAAATAATATTTTTTACTGTCGCAAATTTTAAATGCGCCGAGGATTGCCTTTTCTATAGTGAATTTGTCAAAAAATAATTTTTTACTGTCGCAAACTTTAAATATACCGAGGATTGCCTTTTCTATAGTGAATTTTTCAAAAAATTATTTTTTGCTGTCGCAAATTTTAAATACGCCGAGGATTGCCTTTTCTATAGTAAATTTTTCAAAAAATAATTTTTTACTGTCGCAAATTTTATATACGCCGAGGATTGCCTTTTCCATAGCGAATTTGTCAAAATAAAATTTTTACTGTCGCAAATTTTAAATACGCCAAGGATTGCCTTTTCTATAGTGAATTTGTCAAAAAATAATATTTTACTGTCGCAAATTTTAAATATACCGAGGATT
The DNA here is from genome assembly GCA_963924295.1 of Dioctria rufipes. Taxonomy (NCBI): domain Eukaryota; kingdom Metazoa; phylum Arthropoda; class Insecta; order Diptera; family Asilidae; genus Dioctria; species Dioctria rufipes. The sequence continues at coordinate 17,954 of CAWUPM010000930.1, forward strand.
TAATTTTCTTTGGTGAATTTTTCAAAAAATTAATTTTGCTGTCGCAAATTTTAACTACGCAGAGGATTGCCTTTTCTATAGTAAATTTTTCAAAAAAATAATTTTTTGCTGTCACAAATTTTAAATACGCCGAGGATTGCCCTTTGTATAGTAAATTTTTCAAAAAATAATTTTTACTGTCGCAAATTTTAAATATGCCGAGGATTGCCTTTTCTATAGTAAATTTTTCAAGAAATTATTTTTTACGGTCGCAAATTTTAAATACGCCGGGGATTGCCTTTTCTATAGCGAATTTGTCAAAAAATAATTTTTTACTGTCGAAAATTTTAAATACGCCGAGGGTTGCCTTTTCTATAGTGAATTTGTAAAAAAATAATTTTATACTGTCGCAAATTTTAAACATACCGAGGATTGACTTTTCTATAGTGAATTTGTCAAAATAATATTTTTTACTGTCGCAAATTTTAAATACGCCGAGGATTGCATGTTCTATAGTGAATTTGTCAAAAAATAATTTTTTACTGTCGAAAATTTTAAACACGCCGAGAATTGCCTTTTCTATAGTAAATTTATCAAAAAATAATTTTTTACTGTCGCAAATTTTAAATACGCCGAGGATTGCCTTTTCTTTAGTGAATTTGTCAAAATAATATTTTTTACTGTCGGAAATTTTAAATACGCCGAGGATTGCCTTTTCTATAGTGAATTTGTCAAAAAATAATTTTTTACTGTCGCAAATTTTAAATACGCCGAGGATTGCCTTTTCTATAGTGAATTTGTCAAAAAATAATTTTTGCTCTCGCAAATTTTAAATATATCGAGGATTGCTTTTCTATAGTGAATTTTTCAAAAAATTATTTTTTTCTGTCGCAAGTTTTAAATACGCCGAGGATTGCCTCTTCTATAGTAAATTTTTCAAAAAATTATTTTTTTCTGTCGCAGATTTTAAATACGCCGAGGATTACCTTTTCTATGGTGAATTTGTCAAAAAATAATTTTTTACAGTCGCAAATTTTTAATACCCCGAGGATTGCCTTTTATATAGTAAATTTTTCAAAAAATAGTTTTTAGTGTCGCAAATTTTAAATACGCCAAGGATTGTCTTTTATATAGTGAATTGGTCAAAATAATATTTTTTACTGTCGCAAATTTTAAATGCGCCGAGGATTGCCTTTTCTATAGTGAATTTGTCAAAAAATAGTTTTTTACTGTCACAAATTTTAAATATACCGAGGATTTAATTTTCTATAGTGAATTTTTCAAAAAATTTTATTTTTGCTGTCGCAAATTTTAACTACGACGAGGATTGCCTTTTCTATAGTAAATTTTTCAAAAAAATAATTTTTTTCTGTCGCAAATTTTAAATACGCGGAGGATTGCCTTTTCTATAGTAAATTTGTCAAAATAATATTTTTTACTGTCGCAAGTTTTTAATACTCCGAGGATTGCCTTTCTATAGTGAATTTTTCAAAAAATAAATTTTTACAGTGGCTAATTTTAAATATACCGATGATTGCCTTTTCTATAATGAATTTTTCAAAAAATTATTTTTTGCTGTCGCAAATTTTAAATACGCCGAGGATTGCCTTTTCTATAGTAAATTTTTCAAAAAATAATTTTTACAGTGGCAAATTTTAAATATACCGTGATTGCCTTTTCTATAGTCAATTTTTCAAAAAATTGTTTTTTGCTGTCGCAGATTTTAAATACGCCGAGGATTGCCTTTTCTATAGTAAATTTTTCAAAAAATAATTTTTTACTGTCGCAAATTTTAAATACGCCGAGGATTGCCTTTTCTATAGTAAATTTTTCAAAAAATAGTTTTTAGTGTCGCAAATTTTAAATACGCCAAGGATTGTCTTTTATATAGTGAATTGGTCAAAATAATATTTTTTACTGTCGCAAATTTTAAATGCGCCGAGGATTGCCTTTTCTATAGTGAATTTGTCAAAAAATAGTTTTTTACTGTCACAAATTTTAAATATACCGAGGATTTAATTTTCTATAGTGAATTTTTCAAAAAATTTTATTTTTACTGTCGCAAATTTTAACTACGACGAGGATTGCCTTTTCTATAGTAAATTTTTCAAAAAAATAATTTTTTTCTGTCGCAAATTTTAAATACGCGGAGGATTGCCTTTTCTATAGTAAATTTGTCAAAATAATATTTTTTACTGTCGCAAGTTTTTAATACTCCGAGGATTGCCTTTCTATAGTGAATTTTTCAAAAAATAAATTTTTACAGTGGCTAATTTTAAATATACCGATGATTGCCTTTTCTATAATGAATTTTTCAAAAAATTATTTTTTGCTGTCGCAAATTTTAAATACGCCGAGAATTGCCTTTTCTATAGTAAATTTTTCAAAAAATAATTTTTACTGTCGCAAATTTTAAATACGCCGAGTATTGCCTTTTCTATAGTAAATTTTTCAAGAAATTATTTTTTACGGTCGCAAATTTTAAATACGCCGAGGATTGCCTTTTCTATAGCGAATTTGTCACAAAATAATTTTTTACTCTCGAATATTTTAAATACGCCGAGGATTTCCTTTCTATAGTGAATTTGTCAAAAAATAATTTTTTACTGTCGCAAATTTTAAACGTACCGAGGATTGCCTTTTCTATAGTGAATGTGTCAAAATAATATTTTTTATTGTCGCAAATTTTAAATACGCCGAGGATTGCATTTTCTGTAGTGAATTTGTCAAAAAATAATTTTTTACTGTCGAAAATTTTAAACACACCGAGTATTGCCTTTTCTATAGTAAATTTATCAAAAAATAATTTTTTACTGTCGCAAATTTGAAATACTCCGAGGATTGCCTTTTCTTTAGTGAATTTGTCAAAATAATATTTTTACTGTCGCAAATTTTAAATACGCCGAGCATTGCCTTTTCTATAGTGAATTTGTCAAAAAATAATTCTTTACTGACGCAAATTTTAAATTCGTCGAGAATTGCCTTTTCTATAGTGAATTTGTCAAAAAATAATTTATTAATGTCGCAAATTTTAAATATACCGAGGATTGCCTTTTCTATAGTGAATTTTTCAAAAAATTATTTTTTACTGTCGCAAATTTTAAATACGCCGAGGTTTGCCTTTTCTATAGTAAAATTTTCAATAAATTATTTTTTACAGTCACAAATTTTAAATACGCCGAGGATTACCTTTTCTATGGTGAATTTTTCAAAAAATAATTTTTTACTCTCGAAAATTTTAAATACCCCGAGGATTGCCTTTTCTAAAGTGAATTTGCCAAAATAATATTTTTTACTGTCGCAAATTTTAAATACGCCGAGGATTGCCTTTTCTATAGTGAATTTGTCAAAAAATAATTTTTTACTGTCGCAAATTTTAAACGTACCGAGGATTGACTTTCCTATAGTGAATTTGGCAAAATAATATTTTTTACTGTCGCAAATTTTAAATACGCCGAGGATTGCATGTTCTATAGTGAATTTGTCAAAAATAATTTTTTACTGTCGAAAATTTTAAACACGCCGAGAATTGCCTTTTCTATAGTAAATTTTTCAAAAAATAATTTTTCACTGTCGCAAATTTTAAATACGCCGAGGATTGCCTTTTCTATAGCGAATTTGTCAAAATAATATTTTTTACTGTCGCAAATTTTAAATACGCCAAGGATTGCCTTTTCTATAGTGAATTTGTCAAAAAATAATTTTTTACTGTCGCAAATTTTAAATATACCGAGGATTTAATTTTCTATGGTGAATTTTTCAAAAAATTAATTTTGCTGTCGCAAATTTTAACTACGCCGAGGATTGCCTTTTCTATAGTAAATTTTTCAAAAAAATAATTTTTTGCTGTCGCAAATTTTAAATACGCCGAGTATTGCCTTTTCTATAGTAAATTTTTCAAAAAATTATTTTTTACTGTCGCAAGTTTTAAATACGCCGAGGATTGCCTTTTCTATAGTGAATTTGTCAAAATAATATTTTTTACTGTCGCAAATTTTAAATACGCCGAGGATTGCCTTTTCTATAGTGAATTTGTCAAAAATAATTTTTTCCTGTCGAAAATTTTAAATTTCCCGCGGATTGCCTTTTCTATAGTGAATTTGTCAAAAAATAATTTTTTACTGTCAGAAATTTTAAATATACAGAGGATTGCCTTTTCTATAGTGAATTTGTCAAAAATATTTTTTTACTGTAGCAAATTTTAAATATACCAAGGATTTAATTTTCTATGGTGAATTTTTCAAAAAATTATTTTTTGCTGTCGCAAATTTTAAATACGCCGAGGATTGCCTTTTCTATAGTAAATTTTTCAAAAAATTATTTTTTACTGTCGCAAATTTTAAATGCGCCGAGGATTGCCTTTTCTATAGTGATTTTGTCAAAATAATATTTTTTACTGTCGCAAATTTTAAATACGCCGAGGATTGCCTTTTCTATAGTGAATTTGTCAAAAAATAATTTTTTACTGTCGCAAATTTTAAACGTACCGAGGATTGACTTTCCTATAGTGAATTTGGCAAAATAATATTTTTTACTGTCGCAAATTTTAAATACGCCGAGGATTGCATGTTCCATAGTGAATTTGTCAAAAAATAATTTTTTACTGTCGAAAATTTTAAACACGCCGAGAATTGCCTTTTCTATAGTAAATTTTTCAAAAAATAATTTTTTACTGTCGCAAATTTTAAATACGCCGAGGATTGCCTTTTCTATAGCGAATTTGTCAAAATAATATTTTTTACTGTCGCAAAATTTAAATACGCCAAGGATTGCCTTTTCTATAGTGAATTTGTCAAAAAATAATTTTTTACTGTCGCAAATTTTAAATATACCGAGGATTTAATTTTCTATGGTGAATTTTTCAAAAAATTAATTTTGCTGTCGCAAATTTTAACTACGCCGAGGATTGCCTTTTCTATAGTAAATTTTTCAAAAAAATAATTTTTTGCTGTCGCAAATTTTAAATACGCCGAGTATTGCCTTTTCTATAGTAAATTTTTCAAAAAATTATTTTTTACTGTCGCAAGTTTTAAATACGCCGAGGATTGCCTTTTCTATAGTGAATTTGTCAAAATAATATTTTTTACTGTCGCAAATTTTAAATACGCCGAGGATTGCCTTTTCTATAGTGAATTTGTCAACAAATAATTTTTTCCTGTCGAAAATTTTAAATTTCCCGAGGATTGCCTTTTCTATAGTGAATTTATCAAAAAATAATTTTTTACTGTCAGAAATTTTAAATATACAGAGGATTGCCTTTTCTATAGTGAATTTGTCAAAAAATATTTTTTTACTGTAGCAAATTTTAAATATACCAAGGATTTAATTTTCTATGGTGAATTTTTCAAAAAATTATTTTTTGCTGTCGCAAATTTTAAATACGCCGAGGATTGCCTTTTCTATAGTAAATTTTTCAAAAAATAATTTTTTACTGTCGCAAATTTTAAATACGCCGAGGATTGCCTTTTCTATAGTGAATTGGTCAAAACAATATTTTTTACTGTCTCAAATTTTAAATGCGCCGAGGATTGCCTTTTCTATAGTGAATTTGTCAAAAAATAATTTTTTACTGTCGCAAATTTTAAATATACCGAGGATTGCCTTTTCTATAGTGAATATTTCAAAAAATTATTTTTTACTGTCGCAAGTTTTAAATACGCCGAGGATTGCCTTTTCTATAGTGACTTTGTCAAAATAATATTTTTTACTCTCGCAAATTTTAAATACGCCGAGGATTGCCTTTTCTATAGTGAATTTGTCAAAAAATAATTTTTTACTGTCGCAAATTTTAAATACGCCCAGGATTGCCTCTTCTATAGTGAACTTGTCAAAAAACAATTTTTGCTGTCGCAGATTTTAAATATATCGAGGATTGCCTTTTCTATAGTGAATTTTTCAAAAAATTATTTTTTACTGTCGCAAGTTTTAAATACGCCGAGGATTGCCATTTCTATAGTGATTTTGTCAAAATAATATTTTTTACTGTAGCAAATTTTAAATACGCCGAGGATTGCCTTTTCTATAGTGAATTTGTCAAAAAATAATTTTTTACTGTCGCAAATTTTAAACATACCGAGGATTGCCTTTTCTATAGTGAATTTGTCAAAAAATAATTTTTTACTGTCGCATATTTTAAATATACCGAGGATTGCCTTTTCTATAGTAAATTTTTCAAACAATTATTTTTTGCTGTCGCAAATTTTAAGTACGCCGAGGATTGCCTTTTCTATAGTCAATTTTTCAAAAAATAATTTTTTACTGTCGCAAATTTTAAATACGCCGAGGATTGCCTTTTCTATAGCGAAATTGTCAAAATAAAATTTTTACTGTCGCAAATTTTAAATACGCCAAGGATTGCCTTTTCTATAGTGAATTTGTCAAAAAATAATATTTTACTGTCGCAAATTTTAAATATACCGAGGATTTAATTTTCTTTGGTGAATTTTTCAAAAAATTAATTTTGCTGTCGCAAATTTTAACTACGCAGAGGATTGCCTTTTCTATAGTAAATTTTTCAAAAAAATAATTTTTTGCTGTCACAAATTTTAAATACGCCGAGGATTGCCCTTTGTATAGTAAATTTTTCAAAAAATAATTTTTACTGTCGCAAATTTTAAATATGCCGAGGATTGCCTTTTCTATAGTAAATTTTTCAAGAAATTATTTTTTACGGTCGCAAATTTTAAATACGCCGGGGATTGCCTTTTCTATAGCGAATTTGTCAAAAAATAATTTTTTACTGTCGAAAATTTTAAATACGCCGAGGGTTGCCTTTTCTACAGTGAATTTGTAAAAAAATAATTTTATACTGTCGCAAATTTTAAACATACCGAGGATTGACTTTTCTATAGTGAATTTGTCAAAATAATATTTTTTACTGTCGCAAATTTTAAATACGCCGAGGATTGCATGTTCTATAGTGAATTTGTCAAAAAATAATTTTTTACTGTCGAAAATTTTAAACACGCCGAGAATTGCCTTTTCTATAGTAAATTTATCAAAAAATAATTTTTTACTGTCGCAAATTTTAAATACGCCGAGGATTGCCTTTTCTTTAGTGAATTTGTCAAAATAATATTTTTTACTGTCGGAAATTTTAAATACGCCGAGGATTGCCTTTTCTATAGTGAATTTGTCAAAAAATAATTTTTTACTGTCGCAAATTTTAAATACGCCGAGGATTGCCTTTTCTATAGTGAATTTGTCAAAAAATAATTTTTGCTGTCGCAAATTTTAAATATATCGAGGATTGCTTTTCTATAGTGAATTTTTCAAAAAATTATTTTTTTCTGTCGCAAGTTTTAAATACGCCGAGGATTGCCTCTTCTATAGTAAATTTTTCAAAAAATTATTTTTTTCTGTCGCAGATTTTAAATACGCCGAGGATTACCTTTTCTATGGTGAATTTGTCAAAAAATAATTTTTTACAGTCGCAAATTTTTAATACCCCGAGGATTGCCTTTTATATAGTAAATTTTTCAAAAAATAGTTTTTAGTGTCGCAAATTTTAAATACGCCAAGGATTGTCTTTTATATAGTGAATTGGTCAAAATAATATTTTTTACTGTCGCAAATTTTAAATGCGCCGACGATTGCCTTTTCTATAGTGAATTTGTCAAAAAATAGTTTTTTACTGTCACAAATTTTAAATATACCGAGGATTTAATTTTCTATAGTGAATTTTTCAAAAATTTTTATTTTTGCTGTCGCAAATTTTAACTACGACGAGGATTGCCTTTTCTATAGTAAATTTTTCAAAAAAATAATTTTTTTCTGTCGCAAATTTAAATACGCGGAGGATTGCCTTTTCTATAGTAAATTTGTCAAAATAATATTTTTTACTGTCGCAAGTTTTTAATACTCCGAGGATTGCCTTTCTATAGTGAATTTTTCAAAAAATAAATTTTTACAGTGGCTAATTTTAAATATACCGATGATTGCCTTTTCTATAATGAATTTTTCAAAAAATTATTTTTTGCTGTCGCAAATTTTAAATACGCCGAGGATTGCCTTTTCTATAGTAAATTTTTCAAAAAATAATTTTTACAGTGGCAAATTTTAAATATACCGTGATTGCCTTTTCTATAGTCAATTTTTCAAAAAATTGTTTTTTGCTGTCGCAGATTTTAAATACGCCGAGGATTGCCTTTTCTATAGTAAATTTTTCAAAAAATAATTTTTTACTGTCGCAAATTTTAAATACGCCGAGGATTGCCTTTTCTATAGTAAATTTTTCAAAAAATAGTTTTTAGTGTCGCAAATTTTAAATACGCCAAGGATTGTCTTTTATATAGTGAATTGGTCAAAATAATATTTTTTACTGTCGCAAATTTTAAATGCACCGAGGATTGCCTTTTCTATAGTGAATTTGTCAAAAAATAGTTTTTTACTGTCACAAATTTTAAATATACCGAGGATTTAATTTTCTATAGTGAATTTTTCAAAAAATTTTATTTTTACTGTCGCAAATTTTAACTACGACGAGGATTGCCTTTTCTATAGTAAATTTTTCAAAAAAATAATTTTTTTCTGTCGCAAATTTTAAATACGCGGAGGATTGCCTTTTCTATAGTAAATTTGTCAAAATAATATTTTTTACTGTCGCAAGTTTTTAATACTCCGAGGATTGCCTTTCTATAGTGAATTTTTCAAAAAATAAATTTTTACAGTGGCTAATTTTAAATATACCGATGATTGCCTTTTCTATAATGAATTTTTCAAAAAATTATTTTTTGCTGTCGCAAATTTTAAATACGCCGAGAATTGCCTTTTCTATAGTAAATTTTTCAAAAAATAATTTTTACTGTCGCAAATTTTAAATACGCCGAGTATTGCCTTTTCTATAGTAAATTTTTCAAGAAATTATTTTTTACTGTCGCAAATTTTAAATGCGCCGAGGATTGCCTTTTCTATAGTGAATTTGTCAAAAAATAGTTTTTTACTGTCACAAATTTTAAATATACCGAGGATTTAATTTTCTATAGTGAATTTTTCAAAAAATTTTATTTTTACTGTCGCAAATTTTAACTACGACGAGGATTGCCTTTTCTATAGTAAATTTTTCAAAAAAATAATTTTTTTCTGTCACAAATTTTAAATACGCGGAGGATTGCCTTTTCTATAGTAAATTTGTCAAAATAATATTTTTTACTGTCGCAAGTTTTTAATACTCCGAGGATTGCCTTTCTATAGTGAATTTTTCAAAAAATAAATTTTTACAGTGGCTAATTTTAAATATACCGATGATTGCCTTTTCTATAATGAATTTTTCAAAAAATTATTTTTTGCTGTCGCAAATTTTAAATACGCCGAGAATTGCCTTTTCTATAGTAAATTTTTCAAAAAATAATTTTTACTGTCGCAAATTTTAACTACGCCGAGGATTGCCTTTTCTATAGTAAATTTTTCAAAAAAATAATTTTTTGCTGTCGCAAATTTTAAATACGCCGAGTATTGCCTTTTCTATAGTAAATTTTTCAAAAAATTATTTTTTAATGTCGCAAGTTTTAAATACGCCGAGGATTGCCTCTTCTATAGTGAATTTGTCAAAATAATATTTTTACTGTCGCAAATTTTAAATACGCCGAGTATTGCCTTTTCTATAGTGAATTTGTCAAAAAATAATTTTTTCCTGTCGAAAATTTTAAATTTCCCGAGGATTGCCTTTTCTATAGTGAATTTGTCAAAAAATAATTTTTTACTGTCAGAAATTTTAAATATACAGAGGATTGCCTTTTCTATAGTGAATTTGTCAAAAAATATTTTTTTACTGTAGCAAATTTTAAATATACCAAGGATTTAATTTTCTATGGTGAATTTTTCAAAAAATTATTTTTTGCTGTCGCAAATTTTAAATACGCCGAGGATTGCCTTTTCTATAGTAAATTTTTCAAAAAATAATTTTTTACTGTCGCAAATTTTAAATACGCCGAGGATTGCCTTTTCTATAGTGAATTGGTCAAAACAATATTTTTTACTGTCTCAAATTTTAAATGCGCCGAGGATTGCCTTTTCTATAGTGAATTTGTCAAAAAATAATTTTTTACTGTCGCAAATTTTAAATATACCGAGGATTGCCTTTTCTATAGTGAATTTTTCAAAAAATTATTTTTTACTGTCGCAAGTTTTAAATACGCCGAGGATTGCCTTTTCTATAGTGACTTTGTCAAAATAATATTTTTTACTGTCGCAAATTTTAAATACGCCGAGGATTGCCTTTTCTATAGTGAATATGTCAAAAAATAATTTTTTACTGTCGCAAATTTTAAATACGCCGAGGATTGCCTCTTCTATAGTGAATTTGTCAAAAAACAATTTTTGCTGTCGCAAATTTTAAATATATCGAGGATTGCCTTTTCTATAGTGAATTTTTCAAAAAATTATTTTTTACTGTCGCAAGTTTTAAATACGCCGAGGATTGCCTTTTCTATAGTGATTTTGTCAAAATAATATTTTTTACTGTCGCAAATTTTAAATACGCCGAGGATTGCCTTTTCTATAGTGAATTTGTCAAAAAATAATTTTTTACTGTCGCAAATTTTAAACATACCGAGGATTGCCTTTTCTATAGTGAATTTGTCAAAAAATAATTTTTTACTGTCGCATATTTTAAACATACCGAGGATTGCCTTTTCTATAGTAAATTTTTCAAACAATTATTTTTTGCTGTCGCAAATTTTAAGTACGCCGAGAATTGCCTTTTCTATAGTAAATTTTTCAAAAAATAATTTTTTACTGTCGCAAATTTTAAATACGCCGAGGATTGCCTTTTCTATAGCGAATTTGTCAAAATAATATTTTTTACTGTCGCAAATTTTAAATACGCCAAGGATTGCCTTTTCTATAGTGAATTTGTCAAAAAATAATTTTTTACTGTCGCAAATTTTAAATATACCGAGGATTTAATTTTCTATGGTAAATTTTTAAAAAAATTAATTTTGCTGTCGCAAATTTTAACTACGCCGAGGATTGCCTTTTCTATAGTAAATTTTTCAAAACAATAATTTTTTGCTATCGCAAATTTTAAATACGCCGAGTATTGCCTTTTCTATAGTAAGTTTTTCAAAAAATTATTTTATACTGTCGCAAATTTTAAATACGCCGAGGATTGCCTTTTCTATAGTGAATTTGTCAAAATAATATTTTTTACTGTCGCAGATTTTAAATACGCCGAGGATTGCCTTTTCTATAGTGAATTTGTCAAAAAATAATTTTTTCCTGTCGAAAATTTTAAATTTCCCGAGGATTGCCTTTTCTATAGTCAATTTGTCAAAAAATAATTTTTTACTGTCAGAAATTTTAAATATACAGAGGATTGCCTTTTCTATAGTGAATTTGTCAAAAAATAATTTTTTACTGTAGCAAATTTTAAATATACGAAGGATTTAATTTTCTATGGTGAAGTTTTCAAAAAATTATTTTTTGCTGTCGCAAATTTTAACTACGCCGAGGATTGCCTTTTCTATAGTAAATTTTTCAAAAAATAATTTTTTACTGTCGCAAATTTTAAATACGCCGAGGATTGCCTTTTCTATAGTGAATTGGTCAAAATAATATTTTTTACTGTCGCAAATTTTAAATGCGCCGAGGATTGCCTTTTCTATAGTGAATTTGTCAAAAAATAATTTTTTACTGTCGCAAACTTTAAATATACCGAGGATTGCCTTTTCTATAGTGAATTTTTCAAAAAATTATTTTTTGCTGTCGCAAATTTTAAATACGCCGAGGATTGCCTTTTCTATAGTAAATTTTTCAAAAAATAATTTTTTACTGTCGCAAATTTTATATACGCCGAGGATTGCCTTTTCCATAGCGAATTTGTCAAAATAAAATTTTTACTGTCGCAAATTTTAAATACGCCAAGGATTGCCTTTTCTATAGTGAATTTGTCAAAAAATAATATTTTACTGTCGCAAATTTTAAATATACCGAGGATTTAATTTTCTTTGGTGAATTTTTCAAAAAATTAATTTTGCTGTCGCAAATTTTAACTACGCAGAGGATTGCCTTTTCTATAGTAAATTTTTCAAAAAAATAATTTTTTGCTGTCACAAATTTTAAATACGCCGAGGATTGCCCTTTGTATAGTAAATTTTTCAAAAAATAATTTTTACTGTCGCAAATTTTAAATATGCCGAGGATTGCCTTTTCTATAGTAAATTTTTCAAGAAATTATTTTTTACGGTCGCAAATTTTAAATACGCCGGGGATTGCCTTTTCTATAGCGAATTTGTCAAAAAATAATTTTTTACTGTCGAAAATTTTAAATACGCCGAGGGTTGCCTTTTCTATAGTGAATTTGTAAAAAAATAATTTTATACTGTCGCAAATTTTAAACATACCGAGGATTGACTTTTCTATAGTGAATTTGTCAAAATAATATTTTTTACTGTCGCAAATTTTAAATACGCCGAGGATTGCATGTTCTATAGTGAATTTGTCAAAAAATAATTTTTTACTGTCGAAAATTTTAAACACGCCGAGAATTGCCTTTTCTATAGTAAATTTATCAAAAAATAATTTTTTACTGTCGCAAATTTTAAATACGCCGAGGATTGCCTTTTCTTTAGTGAATTTGTCAAAATAATATTTTTTACTGTCGGAAATTTTAAATACGCCGAGGATTGCCTTTTCTATAGTGAATTTGTCAAAAAATAATTTTTTACTGTCGCAAATTTTAAATACGCCGAGGATTGCCTTTTCTATAGTGAATTTGTCAAAAAATAATTTTTGCTGTCGCAAATTTTAAATATATCGAGGATTGCTTTTCTATAGTGAATTTTTCAAAAAATTATTTTTTTCTGTCGCAAGTTTTAAATACGCCGAGGATTGCCTCTTCTATAGTAAATTTTTCAAAAAATTATTTTTTTCTGTCGCACATTTTAAATACGCCGAGGATTACCTTTTCTATGGTGAATTTGTCAAAAAATAATTTTTTACAGTCGCAAATTTTTAATACCCCGAGGATTGCCTTTTATATAGTAAATTTTTCAAAAAATAGTTTTTAGTGTCGCAAATTTTAAATACGCCAAGGATTGTCTTTTATATAGTGAATTGGTCAAAATAATATTTTTTACTGTCGCAAATTTTAAATGCGCCGAGGATTGCCTTTTCTATAGTGAATTTGTCAAAAAATAGTTTTTTACTGTCACAAATTTTAAATATACCGAGGATTTAATTTTCTATAGTGAATTTTTCAAAAAATTTTATTTTTGCTGTCGCAAATTTTAACTACGACGAGGATTGCCTTTTCTATAGTAAATTTTTCAAAAAAATAATTTTTTTCTGTCGCAAATTTTAAATACGCGGAGGATTGCCTTTTCTATAGTAAATTTGTCAAAATAATATTTTTTACTGTCGCAAGTTTTTAATACTCCGAGGATTGCCTTTCTATAGTGAATTTTTCAAAAAATAAATTTTTACAGTGGCTAATTTTAAATATACCGATGATTGCCTTTTCTATAATGAATTTTTCAAAAAATTATTTTTTGCTGTCGCAAATTTTAAATACGCCGAGGATTGCCTTTTCTATAGTAAATTTTTCAAAAAATAATTTTTACAGTGGCAAATTTTAAATATACCGTGATTGCCTTTTCTATAGTCAATTTTTCAAAAAATTGTTTTTTGCTGTCGCAGATTTTAAATACGCCGAGGATTGCCTTTTCTATAGTAAATTTTTCAAAAAATAATTTTTTACTGTCGCAAATTTTAAATACGCCGAGGATTGCCTTTTCTATAGTAAATTTTTCAAAAAATAGTTTTTAGTGTCGCAAATTTTAAATACGCCAAGGATTGTCTTTTATATAGTGAATTGGTCAAAATAATATTTTTTACTGTCGCAAATTTTAAATGCGCCGAGGATTGCCTTTTCTATAGTGAATTTGTCAAAAAATAGTTTTTTACTGTCACAAATTTTAAATATACCGAGGATTTAATTTTCTATAGTGAATTTTTCAAAAAATTTTATTTTTACTGTCGCAAATTTTAACTACGACGAGGATTGCCTTTTCTATAGTAAATTTTTCAAAAAAATAATTTTTTTCTGTCGCAAATTTTAAATACGCGGAGGATTGCCTTTTCTATAGTAAATTTGTCAAAATAATATTTTTTACTGTCGCAAGTTTTTAATACTCCGAGGATTGCCTTTCTATAGTGAATTTTTCAAAAAATAAATTTTTACAGTGGCTAATTTTAAATATACCGATGATTGCCTTTTCTATAATGAATTTTTCAAAAAATTATTTTTTGCTGTCGCAAATTTTAAATACGCCGAGAATTGCCTTTTCTATAGTAAATTTTTCAAAAAATAATTTTTACTGTCGCAAATTTTAAATACGCCGAGTATTGCCTTTTCTATAGTAAATTTTTCAAGAAATTATTTTTTACGGTCGCAAATTTTAAATACGCCGAGGATTGCCTTTTCTATAGCGAATTTGTCACAAAATAATTTTTTACTCTCGAATATTTTAAATACGCCGAGGATTTCCTTTCTATAGTGAATTTGTCAAAAAATAATTTTTTACTGTCGCAAATTTTAAACGTACCGAGGATTGCCTTTTCTATAGTGAATGTGTCAAAATAATATTTTTTATTGTCGCAAATTTTAAATACGCCGAGGATTGCATTTTCTGTAGTGAATTTGTCAAAAAATAATTTTTTACTGTCGAAAATTTTAAACACACCGAGTATTGCCTTTTCTATAGTAAATTTATCAAAAAATAATTTTTTACTGTCGCAAATTTGAAATACTCCGAGGATTGCCTTTTCTTTAGTGAATTTGTCAAAATAATATTTTTTACTGTCGCAAATTTTAAATACGCCGAGCATTGCCTTTTCTATAGTGAATTTGTCAAAAAATAATTCTTTACTGACGCAAATTTTAAATTCGTCGAGAATTGCCTTTTCTATAGTGAATTTGTCAAAAAATAATTTATTAATGTCGCAAATTTTAAATATACCGAGGATTGCCTTTTCTATAGTGAATTTTTCAAAAAATTATTTTTTACTGTCGCAAATTTTAAATACGCCGAGGTTTGCCTTTTCTATAGTAAAATTTTCAATAAATTATTTTTTACAGTCACAAATTTTAAATACGCCGAGGATTACCTTTTCTATGGTGAATTTTTCAAAAAATAATTTTTTACTCTCGAAAATTTTAAATACCCCGAGGATTGCCTTTTCTAAAGTGAATTTGCCAAAATAATATTTTTTACTGTCGCAAATTTTAAATACGCCGAGGATTGCCTTTTCTATAGTGAATTTGTCAAAAAATAATTTTTTACTGTCGCAAATTTTAAACGTACCGAGGATTGACTTTCCTATAGTGAATTTGGCAAAATAATATTTTTTACTGTCGCAAATTTTAAATACGCCGAGGATTGCATGTTCTATAGTGAATTTGTCAAAAAATAATTTTTTACTGTCGAAAATTTTAAACACGCCGAGAATTGCCTTTTCTATAGTAAATTTTTCAAAAAATAATTTTTTACTGTCGCAAATTTTAAATACGCCGAGGATTGCCTTTTCTATAGCGAATTTGTCAAAATAATATTTTTTACTGTCGCAAATTTTAAATACGCCAAGGATTGCCTTTTCTATAGTGAATTTGTCAAAAAATAATTTTTTACTGTCGCAAATTTTAAATATACCGAGGATTTAATTTTCTATGGTGAATTTTTCAAAAAATTAATTTTGCTGTCGCAAATTTTAACTACGCCGAGGATTGCCTTTTCTATAGTAAATTTTTCAAAAAAATAATTTTTTGCTGTCGCAAATTTTAAATACGCCGAGTATTGCCTTTTCTATAGTAAATTTTTCAAAAAATTATTTTTTACTGTCGCAAGTTTTAAATACGCCGAGGATTGCCTTTTCTATAGTGAATTTGTCAAAATAATATTTTTTACTGTCGCAAATTTTAAATACGCCGAGGATTGCCTTTTCTATAGTGAATTTGTCAAAAAATAATTTTTTCCTGTCGAAAATTTTAAATTTCCCGAGGATTGCCTTTTCTATAGTGAATTTGTCAAAAAATAATTTTTTACTGTCAGAAATTTTAAATATACAGAGGATTGCCTTTTCTATAGTGAATTTGTCAAAAAATATTTTTTTACTGTAGCAAATTTTAAATATACCAAGGATTTAATTTTCTATGGTGAATTTTTCAAAAAATTATTTTTTGCTGTCGCAAATTTTAAATACGCCGAGGATTGCCTTTTCTATAGTAAATTTTTCAAAAAATTATTTTTTACTGTCGCAAATTTTAAATGCGCCGAGGATTGCCTTTTCTATAGTGATTTTGTCAAAATAATATTTTTTACTGTCGCAAAATTTAAATACGCCAAGGATTGCCTTTTCTATAGTGAATTTGTCAAAAAATAATTTTTTACTGTCGCAAATTTTAAATATACCGAGGATTTAATTTTCTATGGTGAATTTTTCAAAAAATTAATTTTGCTGTCGCAAATTTTAACTACGCCGAGGATTGCCTTTTCTATAGTAAATTTTTCAAAAAAATAATTTTTTGCTGTCGCAAATTTTAAATACGCCGAGTATTGCCTTTTCTATAGTAAATTTTTCAAAAAATTATTTTTTACTGTCGCAAGTTTTAAATACGCCGAGGATTGCCTTTTCTATAGTGAATTTGTCAAAATAATATTTTTTACTGTCGCAAATTTTAAATACGCCGAGGATTGCCTTTTCTATAGTGAATTTGTCAACAAATAATTTTTTCCTGTCGAAAATTTTAAATTTCCCGAGGATTGCCTTTTCTATAGTGAATTTATCAAAAAATAATTTTTTACTGTCAGAAATTTTAAATATACAGAGGATTGCCTTTTCTATAGTGAATTTGTCAAAAAATATTTTTTTACTGTAGCAAATTTTAAATATACCAAGGATTTAATTTTCTATGGTGAATTTTTCAAAAAATTATTTTTTGCTGTCGCAAATTTTAAATACGCCGAGGATTGCCTTTTCTATAGTAAATTGTTCAAAAAATAATTTTTTACTGTCGCAAATTTTAAATACGCCGAGGATTGCCTTTTCTATAGTGAATTGGTCAAAACAATATTTTTTACTGTCTCAAATTTTAAATGCGCCGAGGATTGCCTTTTCTATAGTGAATTTGTCAAAAAATAATTTTTTACTGTCGCAAATTTTAAATATACCGAGGATTGCCTTTTCTATAGTGAATATTTCAAAAAATTATTTTTTACTGTCGCAAGTTTTAAATACGCCGAGGATTGCCTTTTCTATAGTGACTTTGTCAAAATAATATTTTTTACTCTCGCAAATTTTAAATACGCCGAGGATTGCCTTTTCTATAGTGAATTTGTCAAAAAATAATTTTTTACTGTCGCAAATTTTAAATACGCCCAGGATTGCCTCTTCTATAGTGAACTTGTCAAAAAACAATTTTTGCTGTCGCAGATTTTAAATATATCGAGGATTGCCTTTTCTATAGTGAATTTTTCAAAAAATTATTTTTTACTGTCGCAAGTTTTAAATACGCCGAGGATTGCCATTTCTATAGTGATTTTGTCAAAATAATATTTTTTACTGTAGCAAATTTTAAATACGCCGAGGATTGCCTTTTCTATAGTGAATTTGTCAAAAAATAATTTTTTACTGTCGCAAATTTTAAACATACCGAGGATTGCCTTTTCTATAGTGAATTTGTCAAAAAATAATTTTTTACTGTCGCATATTTTAAATATACCGAGGATTGCCTTTTCTATAGTAAATTTTTCAAACAATTATTTTTTGCTGTCGCAAATTTTAAGTACGCCGAGGATTGCCTTTTCTATAGTCAATTTTTCAAAAAATAATTTTTTACTGTCGCAAATTTTAAATACGCCGAGGATTGCCTTTTCTATAGCGAAATTGTCAAAATAATATTTTTTACTGTCGCAAATTTTAAATACGCCAAGGATTGCCTTTTCTATAGTGAATTTGTCAAAAAATAATTTTTTACTGTCGCAAATTTTAAATATACCGAGGATTTAATTTTCTATGGTAAATTTTTCAAAAAATTAATTTTGCTGTCGCAAATTTTAACTACGCCGAGGATTGCCTTTTCTATAGTAAATTTTTCAAAAAAATAATTTTTTGCTATCGCAAATTTTAAATACGCCGAGTATTGCCTTTTCTATAGTAAGTTTTTCAAAAAACTATTTTATACTGTCGCAAATTTTAAATACGCCGAGGATTGCCTTTTCTATAGGGAATTTGTCAAAATAATATTTTTTACTGTCGCAGATTTTAAATACGCCGAGGATTGCCTTTTCTATAGTGAATTTGTCAAAAAATAATTTTTTTCCTGTCGAAAATTTTAAATTTCCCGAGGATTGCCTTTTCTATAGTCAATTTGTCAAAAAATAATTTTTTACTGTCAGAAATTTTAAATATACAGAGGATTGCCTTTTCTATAGTGAATTTGTCAAAAAATAATTTTTCACTGTAGCAAATTTTAAATATACGAAGGATTTAATTTTCTATGGTGAAGTTTTCAAAAAATTATTTTTTGCTGTCGCAAATTTTAAATACGCCGAGGATTGCCTTTTCTATAGTAAATTTTTCAAAAAATAATTTTTTACTGTCGCAAATTTTAAATACGCCGAGGATTGCCTTTTCTATAGTGAATTGGTCAAAATAATATTTTTTACTGTCGCAAATTTTAAATGCGCCGAGGATTGCCTTTTCTATAGTGAATTTGTCAAAAAATAATTTTTTACTGTCGCAAACTTTAAATATACCGAGGATTGCCTTTTCTATAGTGAATTTTTCAAAAAATTATTTTTTGCTGTCGCAAATTTTAAATACGCCGAGGATTGCCTTTTCTATAATAAATTTTTCAAAAAATAATTTTTTACTGTCGCAAATTTTATATACGCCGAGGATTGCCTTTTCCATAGCGAATTTGTCAAAATAAAATTTTTTACTGTCGCAAATTTTAAATACGCCAAAGATTGCCTTTTCTATAGTGAATTTGTCAAAAAATAATTTTTTACTGTAGCAAATTTTAAATATACCGAGGATTTAATTTTCTATGGTGAATTTTTCAAAAAATTAATTTTGCTGTCGCAAATTTTAACTACGCCGAGGATTGCCTTTTCTATAGTAAATTTTTCAAAAAAATAATTTTTTGCTGTCACAAATTTTAAATACGCCGAGGATTGCCCTTTGTATAGTAAATTTTTCAAAAAATAATTTTCACTGTCGCAAATTTTAAATATGCCGAGGATTGCCTTTTCTATAGTAAATTTTTCAAGAAATTATTTTTTACGGTCGCAAGTTTTAAATACGCCGGGGATTGCCTTTTCTATAGCGAATTGGTCAAAAAATAATTTTTTACTGTCGAAAATTTTAAATACGCCGAGGATTGCCTTTTCTATAGTGAATTTGTAAAAAAATAATTTTTTACTGTCGCAAATTTTAAACATACCGAGGATTGACTTTTCTATAGTGAATTTGTCAAAATAATATTTTTTACTGTCGCAAATTTTAAATACGCCGAGGATTGCATGTTCTATAGTGAATTTGTCAAAAAATAATTTTTTACTGTCGAAAATTTTAAACACGCCGAGAATTGCCTTTTCTATAGTAAATTTATCAAAAAATAATTTTTTACTGTCGCAAATTTTAAATACGCCGAGGATTGCCTTTTCTTTAGTGAATTTGTCAAAATAATATTTTTTACTGTCGCAAATTTTAAATACGCCGAGGATTGCCTTTTCTATAGTGAATTTGTCAAAAAATAATTTTTTACTGTCGCAAATTTTAAATACGCCGAGGATTGCCTTTTCTATAGTGAATTTGTCAAAAAATAATTTTTGCTGTCGCAAATTTTAAATATATCGAGGATTGCTTTTCTATAGTGAATTTTTCAAAAAATTATTTTTTTCTGTCGCAAGTTTTAAATACGCCGAGGATTGCCTCTTCTATAGTAAATTTTTCAAAAAATTGTTTTTTTCTGTCGCAGATTTTAAATACGCCGAGGATTACCTTTTCTATGGTGAATTTGTCAAAAAATAATTTTTTACAGTCGCATATTTTTAATACGCCGAGGATTGCCTTTTCTGTAGTGAATTTGTCAAAAAATAAATTTTTACAGTGGCAAATTTTAAATATACCGTGATTGCCTTTTCTGTAGTCAATTTTTCAAAAAATTGTTTTTTGCTGTCGCAGATTTTAAATACGCCGAGGATTGCCTTTTCTATAGTAAATTTTTCAAAAAATAATTTTTTACTGTCGAAAATTTTAAATAGGCCGAGGATTGCCTTTTCTATAGTAAATTTTTCAAAAAATAGTTTTTAGTGTCGCAAATTTTAAATACGCCAAGGATTGTCTTTTATATAGTGAATTGGTCAAAATAATATTTTTTACTGTCGCAAATTTTAAATGCGCCGAGGATTGCCTTTTCTATAGTGAATTTGTCAAAAAATAGTTTTTTACTGTCACAAATTTTAAATATACCGAGGATTTAATTTTCTATAGTGAATTTTTCAAAAAATTTTATTTTTGCTGTCGCAAATTTTAACTACGACGAGGATTGCCTTTTCTATAGTAAATTTTTCAAAAAAATAATTTTTTTCTGTCGCAAATTTTAAATACGCGGAGGATTGCCTTTTCTATAGTAAATTTGTCAAAATAATATTTTTTACTGTCGCAAGTTTTTAATACTCCGAGGATTGCCTTTTCTATAGTGAATTTTTCAAAAAATTAATTTTTACAGTGGCAAATTTTAAATATACCGATGATTGCCTTTTCTATAATGAATTTTTCAAAAAATTATTTTTTGCTGTCGCAAATTTTAAATACGCCGAGGATTGCCTTTTCTATAGTAAATTTTTCAAAAAATAATTTTTACTGTCGCAAATTTTAAATACGCCGAGTATTGCCTTTTCTATAGTAAATTTTTCAAGAAATTATTTTTTACGGTCGCAAATTTTAAATACGCCGAGGATTGCCTTTTCTATAGCGAATTTGTCAAAAAATAATTTTTTACTCTCGAAAATTTTAAATACGCCGAGGATTTCCTTTCTATAGTGAATTTGTCAAAAAATAATTTTTTACTGTCGCAAATTTTAAACATACCGAGGATTGCCTTTTCTATAGTGAATGTGTCAAAATAACATTTTTTATTGTCGCAAATTTTAAATACGCCGAGGATTGCATTTTCTGTAGTGAATTTGTCAGAAAATAATTTTTTACTGTCGAAAATTTTAAACACGCCGAGTATTGCCTTTTCTATAGTAAATTTATCAAAAAATAATTTTTTACTGTCGCAA
The DNA here is from genome assembly GCA_963924295.1 of Dioctria rufipes. Taxonomy (NCBI): domain Eukaryota; kingdom Metazoa; phylum Arthropoda; class Insecta; order Diptera; family Asilidae; genus Dioctria; species Dioctria rufipes. The sequence continues at coordinate 39,220 of CAWUPM010000930.1, forward strand.
ATTTTAAATACGCCGAGTATTGCCTTTTCTATAGTAAATTTTTCAAAAAATTATTTACTGTCGCAAATTTTAAATACGCCAAGTATTGCCTTTTCTATAGTAAATTTTTCAAAAAATTATTTTTTACTGTCGCAAATTTTAAATACGCCGAGGATTGCCTTTTCTGTAGTGAATTTGTCAAAATAATATTTTTTACTGTCGCAAATTTTAAATACGCCGAGGATTGCCTTTTCTATAGTGAATTTGTCAAAAAATAATTTTTTCCTGTCGAAAATTTTAAATTTGCCGAGGATTGCCTTTTCTATAGTGAATTTGTCAAAAAATAATTTTTTACTGTCAGAAATTTTAAAAATACAGAGGATTGCCTTTTCTATAGTGAATTAGTCAAAAAAATAATTTTTCACTGTAGCAAATTTTAAATATACGAAGGATTTAATTTTCTATAGTGAATTTTTCAAAAAATTATTTTTTGCTGTCGCAAATTTTAAATACGCCGAGGATTGCCTTTTCTATTGTAAATTTTTCAAAAAATAATTTTTTACTGTCGCAAATTTTAAATACGCCGAGGATTGCCTTTTCTATAGTGAATTTGTCAAAAAATAATTTTTTACTGTAGCAAATTTTAAATATACCAAGGATTTAATTTTCTATAGTGAATTTTTCAAAAAATTATTTTTTGCTGTCGAAAATTTTAAACACGGCGATTATTGCCTTTTCTATAGTAAATTTTTCAAAAAATAATTTTTTACTGTCGCAAACTTTAAATACGCCGAGGATTGCCTTTTCTATAGTGAATTGGTCAAAATAATATTTTTTACTGTCGCAAATTTTAAATGCACCGAGGATTGCCTTTTCTATAGTGAATTTGTCAAAAAATAATTTTTTACTGTCGCAAATTTTAAATATACCGAGGATTTAATTTTTTATAGTGAATTTTTCAAAAAATTAATTTTGCTGTCGCAAATTTTAACTACACCGAGGATTGCCTTTTCTATAGTAAATTTTTCAAAAAAATAATTTTTTTCTGTCGCAAATTTTAAATACGCGGAGGATTGCCTTTTCTATAGTAAATTTCTCAAAACATTATTTTTTACGGTCGCAAATTTTTAATACGCCGAGTATTGCCTTTTCTATAGTGAATTTGTCAAAAAATACATTTTTACAGTGGCAAGTTTTAAATATACCGATGATTGCCTTTTCTATAGTGAATTTTTCAAAAAATTATTTTTTGCTGTCGCAAATTTTAAATACGCCGAGGATTGCCTTTTCTATAGTAAATTTTTCAAAAAATAATTTTTACTGTCGCAAATTTTAAATATGCCGAGGATTGCCTTTTTTATAGTAAATTTTTCAAGAAATTATTTTTTACGGTCGCAAATTTTAAATACGCCGGGGATTGCCTTTTCTATAGCGAATTTGTCAAAAAATAATTTTTTACTGTCGAAAATTTTAAATACGCCGAGGATTGCCTTTTCTATAGTGAATTTGGCAAAAAATAATTTTTTACTGTCGCAAATTTTAAACATACCGAGGATTGACTTTTCTATAGTGAATTTGTCAAAATAATATTTTTTACTGTCGCAAATTTTAAATACGCCGAGGATTGCATTTTCTTTAGTGAATTTGTCAAAAAATAATTTTTTACTGTCGAAAATTTTAAACACGCCGAGTATTGCCTTTTCTATAGTAAATTTATCAAAAAATAATTTTTTACTGTCGCAAATTTTAAATACGCCGAGGATTGCCTTTTCTTTAGTGAATTTGTCAAAATAATATTTTTTACTGTCGCAAATTTTAAATACGCCGAGGATTGCCTTTTCTATAGTGAATTTGTCAAAAAATAATTTTTTACTGTCGCAAATTTTAAATACGCCGAGGATTGCCTCTTCTATAGTAAATTTTTCAAAAAATTATTTTTTTCTGTCGCAGATTTTAAATACGCCGAGGATTACCTTTTCTATGGTGAATTTGTCAAAAAATAATTTTTTACTGTCGCAAATTTTTAATTTTTAATTTTGCTGTCGCAAATTTTAACTACACCGAGGATTGCCTTTTCTATAGTAAATTTTTCAAGAAAATAATTTTTTTCTGTCGCAAATTTTAAATACGCGGAGGATTGCCTTTTCTATAGTAAATTTCTCAAAACATTATTTTTTACGGTCGCAAATTTTTAATACGCCGAGTATTGCCTTTTCTATAGTGAATTTGTCAAAAAATAAATTTTTACAGTGGCAAATTTTAAATATACCGATGATTGCCTTTTCTATAGTGAATTTTTCAAAAAATTATTTTTTGCTGTCGCAAATTTTAAATACGCCGAGGATTGCCTTTTGTATAGTAAATTTTAAATATGCCGAGGATTGCCTTTTCTATAGTAACTTTTTCAAGAAATTATTTTTTACGGTCGCAAATTTTAAATACGCCGGGGATTGCCTTTTCTATAGCGAATTTGTCAAAAAATAATTTTTTACTGTCGAAAATTTTAAATACGCCGAGGATTACCTTTTCTATAGTGAATTTGGCAAAAAATAATTTTTTACTGTCGCAAATTTTAAACATACCGAGGATTGACTTTTCTATAGTGAATTTGTCAAAATAATATTTTTTACTGTCGCAAATTTTAAATACGCCTAGGATTGCATTTTCTATAGTGAATTTGTCAAAAAATAATTTTTTACTGTCGAAAATTTTACACACGCCGAGTATTGCCTTTTCTATAGTAAATTTATCAAAAAATAATTTTTTACTGTCGCAAATTTTAAATATGCCGAGGATTGCCTTTTCTTTAGTGAATTTGTCAAAATAATATTTTTTACTGTCGCAAATTTTAAATACGCCGAGGATTGCCTTTTCTATAGTGAATTAGTCAAAAAATAATTTTTGCTGTCGCAAATTTTAAATATATCGAGGATTGCCTTTTCTATAGTGAATTTTTTAATTTTTTACTGTCGCAAATTTTAAATACGCCGAGGATTGCCTCTTCTATAGTAAATTTTTCAAAAAATTATTTTTTTCTGTCGCAGATTTTAAATACGCCGAGGATTACCTTTTCTATGGTGAATTTGTCAAAAAATAATTTTTTACTGTCGCAAATTTTTAATACGCCGATGATTGCCTTTTCTGTAGTGAATTTGTCAAAATTAAATTTTTACTGTCGCAAATTTTAAATACGCCGAGGATTGCATTTTCTTTAGTGAATTTGTCAAAATAATATTTTTTACTGCCGCAAATTTTAAATACGCCGAGGATTGCCTTTTCTATAGTGAATTTGTCAAAAAATAATTTTTTACTGTCGCAAATTTTAAATACGCCGAGGATTGCCTTTTCTAAATGAATTTGTCAAAAAATAATTTTTGCTGGCGTAAATTTTAAATATATCGAGGATTGCCTTTTCTATAGTGAATTTTTCAAAAAATTATTTTTTACAGTCACAAGTTTTAAATACGCCGAGGATTGCCTCTTCTATAGTAAATTTTTCAAAAAATTATTTTTTTCTGTCGCAGATTTTAAATACGCCGAGGATTACCTTTTCTATGGTGAATTTGTCAAAAAATAATTTTTTACTGTCGCAAATTTTTAATACGCCGAGGATTGCCCTTTCTGTAGTGAATTTGTCAAAAAATAAATTTTTAGAGTGGCAAATTTTAAATATACCGTGATTGCCTTTTCTATAGTGAATTTTTCAAAAAATTGTTTTTTGCTGTCGCAAATTTTAAATATGCCGAGGATTGCCTTTTCTATAGTAAATTTTTCAAAAAATAATTTTTTACTGTCGCAAATTTTAAATACGCCGAGGATTGCCTTTTCTATAGTAAATTTTTCAAAAAATAGTTTTTTAGTGTCGCAAATTTTGAATACGCCGAGGATTGTCTTTTATATAGTGAATTGGTCAAAATAATATTTTTTACTGTCGCAAATTTTAAATGCGCCGAGGATTGCCCTTTCTATAGTGAATTTGTCAAAAAATAATTTTTTAGTGTCGCAAATTTTAAATATACCGAGGATTGCCTTTTCTATAGTGAATTTGTCAAAAAATAATTTTTTACTGTAGCAAATTTTAAATATACCAAGGATTTAATTTTCTATAGTGAATTTTTCAAAAAATTATTTTTTGCTGTCGAAAATTTTAAACACGGCGATTATTGCCTTTTCTATAGTAAGTTTTTCAAAAAATAATTTTTTACTGTCGCAAACTTTAAATACGCCGAGGATTGCCTTTTCTATAGTGAATTGGTCAAAATAATATTTTTTACTGTCGCAAATTTTAAATGCACCGAGGATTGCCTTTTCTATAGTGAATTTGTCAAAAAATAATTTTTTACTGTCGCAAATTTTAAATATACCGAGGATTTAATTTTTTATAGTGAATTTTTCAAAAAATTAATTTTGCTGTCGCAAGTTTTAACTACACCGAGGATTGCCTTTTCTATAGTAAATTTTTCAAAAAAATAATTTTTTTCTGTCGCAAATTTTAAATACGCGGAGGATTGCCTTTTCTATAGTAAATTTCTCAAAACATTATTTTTTACGGTCGCAAATTTTTAATACGCCGAGTATTGCCTTTTCTATAGTGAATTTGTCAAAAAATACATTTTTACAGTGGCAAGTTTTAAATATACCGATGATTGCCTTTTCTATAGTGAATTTTTCAAAAAATTATTTTTTGCTGTCGCAAATTTTAAATACGCCGAGGATTGCCTTTTCTATAGTAAATTTTTCAAAAAATAATTTTTACTGTCGCAAATTTTAAATATGCCGAGGATTGCCTTTTTTATAGTAAATTTTTCAAGAAATTATTTTTTACGGTCGCAAATTTTAAATACGCCGGGGATTGCCTTTTCTATAGCGAATTTGTCAAAAAATAATTTTTTACTGTCGAAAATTTTAAATACGCCGAGGATTGCCTTTTCTATAGTGAATTTGGCAAAAAATAATTTTTTACTGTCGCAAATTTTAAACATACCGAGGATTGACTTTTCTATAGTGAATTTGTCAAAATAATATTTTTTACTGTCGCAAATTTTAAATACGCCGAGGATTGCATTTTCTTTAGTGAATTTGTCAAAAAATAATTTTTTACTGTCGAAAATTTTAAACACGCCGAGTATTGCCTTTTCTATAGTAAATTTATCAAAAAATAATTTTTTACTGTCGCAAATTTTAAATACGCCAAGGATTGCCTTTTCTTTAGTGAATTTGTCAAAATAATATTTTTTACTGTCGCAAATTTTAAATACGCCGAGGATTGCCTTTTCTATAGTGAATTTGTCAAAAAATAATTTTTTACTGTCGCAAATTTTAAATACGCCGAGGATTGCCTCTTCTATAGTAAATTTTTCAAAAAATTATTTTTTTCTGTCGCAGATTTTAAATACGCCGAGGATTACCTTTTCTATGGTGAATTTGTCAAAAAATAATTTTTTACTGTCGCAAATTTTTAATTTTTAATTTTGCTGTCGCAAATTTTAACTACACCGAGGATTGCCTTTTCTATAGTAAATTTTTCAAGAAAATAATTTTTTTCTGTCGCAAATTTTAAATACGCGGAGGATTGCCTTTTCTATAGTAAATTTCTCAAAACATTATTTTTTACGGTCGCAAATTTTTAATACGCCGAGTATTGCCTTTTCTATAGTGAATTTGTCAAAAAATAAATTTTTACAGTGGCAAATTTTAAATATACCGATGATTGCCTTTCCTATAGTGAATTTTTCAAAAAATTATTTTTTGCTGTCGCAAATTTTAAATACGCCGAGGATTGCCTTTTGTGTAGTAAATTTTTCAAAAAATAATTTTTACTGTCGCAAATTTTAAATATGCCGAGGATTGCCTTTTCTATAGTAACTTTTTCAAGAAATTATTTTTTACGGTCGCAAATTTTAAATACGCCGGGGATTGCCTTTTCTATAGCGAATTTGTCAAAAAATAATTTTTTACTGTCGAAAATTTTAAATACGCCGAGGATTACCTTTTCTATAGTGAATTTGGCAAAAAATAATTTTTTACTGTCGCAAATTTTAAGCATACCGAGGATTGACTTTTCTATAGTGAATTTGTCAAAATAATATTTTTTACTGTCGCAAATTTTAAATACGCCTAGGATTGCATTTTCTATAGTGAATTTGTCAAAAAATAATTTTTTACTGTCGAAAATTTTACACACGCCGAGTATTGCCTTTTCTATAGTAAATTTATCAAAAAATAATTTTTTACTGTCGCAAATTTTAAATATGCCGAGGATTGCCTTTTCTTTAGTGAATTTGTCAAAATAATATTTTTTACTGTCACAAATTTTAAATACGCCGAGGATTGCCTTTTCTATAGTGAATTAGTCAAAAAATAATTTTTGCTGTCGCAAATTTTAAATATATCGAGGATTGCCTTTTCTATAGTGAATTTTTTAATTTTTTACTGTCGCAAATTTTAAATACGCCGAGGATTGCCTCTTCTATAGTAAATTTTTCAAAAAATTATTTTTTTCTGTCGCAGATTTTAAATACGCCGAGGATTACCTTTTCTATGGTGAATTTGTCAAAAAATAATTTTTTACTGTCGCAAATTTTTAATACGCCGATGATTGCCTTTTCTGTAGTGAATTTGTCAAAATTAAATTTTTACTGTCGCAAATTTTAAATACGCCGAGGATTGCATTATCTTTAGTGAATTTGTCAAAATAATATTTTTTACTGTCGCAAATTTTAAATACGCCGAGGATTGCCTTTTCTATAGTGAATTTGTCAAAAAATAATTTTTTACTGTCGCAAATTTTAAATACGCCGAGGATTGCCTTTTCTAAATGAATTTGTCAAAAAATAATTTTTGCTGGCGTAAATTTTAAATATATCGAGGATTGCCTTTTCTATAGTGAATTTTTCAAAAAATTATTTTTTACAGTCACAAGTTTTAAATACGCCGAGGATTGCCTCTTCTATAGTAAATTTTTCAAAAAATTATTTTTTTCTGTCGCAGATTTTAAATACGCCGAGGATTACCTTTTCTATGGTGAATTTGTCAAAAAATAATTTTTTACTGTCGCAAATTTTTAATACGCCGAGGATTGCCCTTTCTGTAGTGAATTTGTCAAAAAATAAATTTTTAGAGTGGCAAATTTTAAATATACCGTGATTGCCTTTTCTATAGTGAATTTTTCAAAAAATTGTTTTTTGCTGTCGCAAATTTTAAATATGCCGAGGATTGCCTTTTCTATAGTAAATTTTTCAAAAAATAATTTTTTACTGTCGCAAATTTTAAATACGCCGAGGATTGCCTTTTCTATAGTAAATTTTTCAAAAAATAGTTTTTTAGTGTCGCAAATTTTGAATACGCCGAGGATTGTCTTTTATATAGTGAATTGGTCAAAATAATATTTTTTACTGTCGCAAATTTTAAATGCGCCGAGGATTGCCCTTTCTATAGTGAATTTGTCAAAAAATAATTTTTTAATGTCGCAAATTTTAAATATACCGAGGATTGCCTTTTCTATAGTGAATTTGTCAAAAAATAATTTTTTACTGTAGCAAATTTTAAATATACCAAGGATTTAATTTTCTATAGTGAATTTTTCAAAAAATTATTTTTTGCTGTCGAAAATTTTAAACACGGCGAGTATTGCCTTTTCTATAGTAAATTTTTCAAAAAAGAATTTTTTACTGTCGCAAACTTTAAATACGCCGAGGATTGCCTTTTCTATATTGAATTGGTCAAAATAATATTTTTTACTGTCGCAAATTTTAAATGCGCCGAGGATTGCCTTTTCTATAGTGAATTTGTCAAAAAATAATTTTTTACTGTCGCAAATTTTAAATATACCGAGGATTTAATTTTTTATAGTGAATTTTTCAAAAAATTAATTTTGCTGTCGCAAATTTTAACTACACCGAGGATTGCCTTTTCTATAGTAAATTTTTCAAGAAAATAATTTTTTTCTGTCACAAATTTTAAATACGCGGAGGATTGCCTTTTCTATAGTAAATTTCTCAAAACATTATTTTTTACGGTCGCAAATTTTAAATACGCCGAGGATTGCCTTTTCTAAATGAATTTGTCAAAAAATAATTTTTGCTGTTGTAAATTTTAAATATATCGAGGATTGCTTTTCTATAGTGAATTTTTCAAAAAATTATTTTTTACAGTCACAAGTTTTAAATACGCCGAGGATTGCCTCTTCTATAGTAAATTTTTCAAAAAATTATTTTTTTCTCTCGCAGATTTTAAATACGCCGAGGATTACCTTTTCTATGGTGAATTTGTCAAAAAATAATTTTTTACTGTCGCAAATTTTTAATACGCCGAGGATTGCCCTTTCTGTAGTGAATTTGTCAAAAAATAAATTTTTAGAGTGGCAAATTTTAAATATACCGTGATTGCCTTTTCTATAGTGAATTTTTCAAAAAATTGTTTTTTGCTGTCGCAAATTTTAAATATGCCGAGGATTGCCTTTTCTATAGTAAATTTTTCAAAAAATTATTTTTTACTGTCGCAAATTTTAAATACGCCGAGGATTGCCTTTTCTATAGTAAATTTTTCAAAAAATAGTTTTTTAGTGTCGCAAATTTTAAATACGCCGAGGATTGTCTTTTATATAGTGAATTGGTCAAAATAATATTTTTTACTGTCGCAAATTTTAAATGCGCCGAGGATTGCCCTTTCTATAGTGAATTTGTCAAAAAATAATTTTTTAGTGTCGCAAATTTTAAATATACCGAGGATTGCCTTTTCTATAGTGAATTTGTCAAAAAATAATTTTTTACTGTAGCAAATTTTAAATATACCAAGGATTTAATTTTCTATAGTGAATTTTTCAAAAAATTATTTTTTGCTGTCGAAAATTTTAAACACGGCGAATATTGCCTTTTCTATAGTAAATTTTTCAAAAAAGAATTTTTTACTGTCGCAAACTTTAAATACGCCGAGGATTGCCTTTTCTATAGTGAATTGGTCAAAATAATATTTTTTACTGTCGCAAATTTTAAATGCGCCGAGGATTGCCTTTTCTATAGTGAATTTGTCAAAAAATAATTTTTTATAGTGAATTTTTCAAAAAATTAATTTTGCTGTCGCAAATTTTAACTACACCGAGGATTGCCTTTTCTATAGTAAATTTTTCAAAAAATAATTTTTTCCTGTCGCAAATTTTAAATACGCGGAGGATTGCCTTTTCTATAGTAAATTTCTCAAAACATTATTTTTTACGGTCGCAAATTTTTAATACGCCGAGTATTGCCTTTTCTATAGTGAATTTGTCAAAAAATAAATTTTTACAGTGGCAAATTTTAAATATACCGATGATTGCCTTTTCTATAGTGAATTTTTCAAAAAATTATTTTTTGCTGTCGCAAATTTTAAATACGCCGAGGATTGCCTTTTGTATAGTAAATTTTTCAAAAAATAATTTTTACTGCCGCAAATTTTAAATATGCCGAGGATTGCCTTTTCTATAGTAACTTTTTCAAGAAATTATTTTTTACGGTCGCAAATTTTAAATACGCCGGGGATTGCCTTTTCTATAGCGAATTTGTCAAAAAATAATTTTTTACTGTCGAAAATTTTAAATACGCCGAGGATTGCCTTTTCTATAGTGAATTTGGCAAAAAATAATTTTTTACTGTCGCAAATTTTAAACATACCGAGGATTGACTTTTCTATAGTGAATTTGTCAAAATAATATTTTTTTACTGTCGGAAATTTTAAATACGCCTAGGATTGCATTTTCTATAGTGAATTTGTCAAAAAATAATTTTTTACTGTCGAAAATTTTACACACGCCGAGTATTGCCTTTTCTATAGTAAATTTATCAAAAAATAATTTTTTACTGTCGCAAATTTTAAATATGCCGAGGATTGCCTTTTCTTTAGTGAATTTGTCAAAATAATATTTTTTACTGTCGCAAATTTTAAATACGCCGAGGATTGCCTTTTCTATAGTGAATTAGTCAAAAAATAATTTTTGCTGTCGCAAATTTTAAATATATCGAGGATTGCCTTTTCTATAGTGAATTATAGTGAATTTTTTAATTTTTTACTGTCGCAAATTTTAAATACGCCGAGGATTGCCTCTTCTATAGTAAATTTTTCAAAAAATTATTTTTTTCTGTCGCAGATTTTAAATACGCCGAGGATTACCTTTTCTATGGTGAATTTGTCAAAAAATAATTTTTTACTGTCGCAAATTTTTAATACGCCGATGATTGCCTTTTCTGTAGTGAATTTGTCAAAATTAAATTTTTACTGTCGCAAATTTTAAATACGCCGAGGATTGCATTTTCTTTAGTGAATTTGTCAAAATAATATTGTTTACTGTCGCAAATTTTAAATACGCCGAGGATTGCCTTTTCTATAGTGAATTTGTCAAAAAATAATTTTTTACTGTCGCAAATTTTAAATACGCCGAGGATTGCCTTTTCTAAATGAATTTGTCAAAAAATAATTTTTGCTGTCGTAAATTTTAAATATATCGAGGATTACCTTTTCTATAGTGAATTTTTCAAAAAATTATTTTTTACAGTCACAAGTTTTAAATACGCCGAGGATTGCCTCTTCTATAGTAAATTTTTCAAAAAATTATTTTTTTCTGTCGCAGATTTTAAATACGCCGAGGATTACCTTTTCTATGGTGAATTTGTCAAAAAATAATTTTTTACTGTCGCAAATTTTTAATACGCCGAGGATTGTCTTTTATATAGTGAATTGGTCAAAATAATATTTTTTACTGTCGCAAATTTTAAATGCGCCGAGGATTGCCCTTTCTATAGTGAATTTGTCAAAAAATAATTTTTTAGTGTCGCAAATTTTAAATATACCGAGGATTGCCTTTTCTATAGTGAATTTGTCAAAAATAATTTTTTACTGTAGCAAATTTTAAATATACCAAGGATTTAATTTTCTATAGTGAATTTTTCAAAAAATTATTTTTTGCTGTCGAAAATTTTAAACACGGCGAGTATTGCCTTTTCTATAGTAAATTTTTCAAAAAAGAATTTTTTACTGTCGCAAACTTTAAATACGCCGAGGATTGCCTTTTCTATAGTGAATTGGTCAAAATAATATTTTTTACTGTCGCAAATTTTAAATGCGCCGAGGATTGCCTTTTCTATAGTGAATTTGTCAAAAAATAATTTTTTACTGTCGCAAATTTTAAATATACCGAGGATTTAATTTTTTATAGTGAATTTTTCAAAAAATTAATTTTGCTGTCGCAAATTTTAACTACACCGAGGATTGCCTTTTCTATAGTAAATTTTTCAAGAAAATAATTTTTTTCTGTCGCAAATTTTAAATACGCGGAGGATTGCCTTTTCTATAGTAAATTTCTCAAAACATTATTTTTTACGGTAGCAAATTTTTAATACGCCGAGTATTGCCTTTTCTATAGTGAATTTGTCAAAAAATAAATTTTTACAGTGGCAAATTTGAAATATACCGATGATTGCCTTTTCTATAGTGAATTTTTCAAAAAATTATTTTTTGCTGTCGCTAATTTTAAATACGCCGAGGATTGCCTTTTGTATAGTAAATTTTTCAAAAAATAATTTTTACTGTCGCAAATTTTAAATATGCCGAGGATTGCCTTTTCTATAGTAACTTTTTCAAGAAATTATTTTTTACGGTCGCAAATTTTAAATACGCCGGGGATTGCCTTTTCTATAGCGAATTTGTCAAAAAATAATTTTTTACTGTCGAAAATTTTAAATACGCCGAGGATTGCCTTTTCTATAGTGAATTTGGCAAAAAATAATTTTTTACTGTCGCAAATTTTAAACATACCGAGGATTGACTTTTCTATAGTGAATTTGTCAAAATAATATTTTTTACTGTCGCAAATTTTAAATACGCCTAGGATTGCATTTTCTATAGTGAATTTGTCAAAAAATAATTTTTTACTGTCGAAAATTTTACACACGCCGGGTATTGCCTTTTCTATAGTAAATTTATCAAAAAATAATTTTTTACTGTCGCAAATTTTAAATATGCCGAGGATTGCCTTTTCTTTAGTGAATTTGTCAAAATAATATTTTTTACTGTCGCAAATTTTAAATACGCCGAGGATTGCCTTTTCTATAGTGAATTTGTCAAAAAATAATTTTTGCTGTCGCAAATTTTAAATATATCGAGGATTGCCTTTTCTATAGTGAATTTTTTAATTTTTTACTGTCGCAAATTTTAAATACGCCGAGGATTGCCTCTTCTATAGTAAATTTTTCAAAAAATTATTTTTTTCTGTCGCAGATTTTAAATACGCCGAGGATTACCTTTTCTATGGTGAATTTGTCAAAAAATAATTTTTTACTGTCGCAAATTTTTAATACGCCGATGATTGCATTTTCTGTAGTGAATTTGTCAAAATTAAATTTTTACTGTCGCAAATTTTAAATACGCCGAGGATTGCATTTTCTTTAGTGAATTTGTCAAAATAATATTTTTACTGTCGCAAATTTTAAATACGCCGAGGATTGCCTTTTCTATAGTGAATTTGTCAAAAAATAATTTTTTACTGTCGCAAATTTTAAATACGCCGAGGATTGCCTTTTCTAAATGAATTTGTCAAAAAATAATTTTTGCTGTCGTAAATTTTAAATATATCGAGGATTGCCTTTTCTATAGTGAATTTTTCAAAAAATTATTTTTTACAGTCACAAGTTTTAAATACGCCGAGGATTGCCTCTTCTATAGTAAATTTTTCAAAAAATTATTTTTTTCTGTCGCAGATTTTAAATACGCCGAGGATTACCTTTTCTATGGTGAATTTGTCAAAAAATTATTTTTTACTGTCGCAAATTTTTAATACGCCGAGGATTGCCCTTTCTGTAGTAAATTTGTCAAAAAATAAATTTTTAGAGTGGCCAATTTTAAATATACCGTGATTGCCTTTTCTATAGTGAATTTTTCAAAAAATTGTTTTTTGCTGTCGCAAATTTTAAATATGCCGGGGATTGCCTTTTCTATAGTAAATTTTTCAAAAAATAATTTTTTACTGTCGCAAATTTTAAATACGCCGAGGATTGCCTTTTCTATAGTAAATTTTTCAAAAAATAGTTTTTTAGTGTCGCAAATTTTGAATACGCCGAGAATTGTCTTTTATATAGTGAATTGGTCAAAATAATATTTTTCACTGTCGCAAATTTTAAATGCGCCGAGGATTGCCCTTTCTATAGTGAATTTGTCAAAAAATAATTTTTTAGTGTCGCAAATTTTAAATATACCGAGGATTGCCTTTTCTATAGTGAATTTGTCAAAAAATAATTTTTTACTGTAGCAAATTTTAAATATACCAAGGATTTAATTTTCTATAGTGAATTTTTCAAAAAATTATTTTTTGCTGTCGAAAATTTTAAACACGGCGAGTATTGCCTTTTCTATAGTAAATTTTTCAAAAAAGAATTTTTTACTGTCGCAAACTTTAAATACGCCGAGGATTGCCTTTTCTATAGTGAATTGGTCAAAATAATATTTTTTACTGTCGCAAATTTTAAATGCGCCGAGGATTGCCTTTTCTATAGTGAATTTGTCAAAAAATAATTTTTTACTGTCGCAAATTTTAAATATACCGAGGATTTAATTTTTTATAGTGAATTTTTCAAAAAATTAATTTTGCTGTCGCAAATTTTAACTACACCGAGGATTGCCTTTTCTATAGTAAATTTTTCAAGAAAATAATTTTTTTCTGTCGCAAATTTTAAATACGCGGAGGATTGCCTTTTCTATAGTAAATTTCTCAAAACATTATTTTTTACGGTCGCAAATTTTTAATACGCCGAGTATTGGCTTTTCTATAGTGAATTTGTCAAAAAATAAATTTTTACAGTGGCAAATTTTAAATATACCGATGATTGCCTTTTCTATAGTGAATTTTTCAAAAAATTATTTTTTGCTGTCGCAAATTTTAAATACGCCGAGGATTGCCTTTTGTATAGTAAATTTTTCAAAAAATAATTTTTACTGTCGCAAATTTTAAATATGCCGAGGATTGCCTTTTCTATAGTAAATTTTTCAAGAAATTATTTTTTACGGTCGCAAATTTTAAATACGCCGGGGATTGCCTTTTCTATAGCGAATTTGTCAAAAAATAATTTTTTACTGTCGAAAATTTTAAATACGCCGAGGATTGCCTTTTCTATAGTGAATTTCTCAAAACATTATTTTTTACGGTCGCAAATTTTTAATACGCCGAGTATTGCCTTTTCTATAGTGAATTTGTCAAAAAATAAATTTTTACAGTGGCAAATTTGAAATATACCGATGATTGCCTTTTCTATAGTGAATTTTTCAAAAAATTATTTTTTGCTGTCGCTAATTTTAAATACGCCGAGGATTGCCTTTTGTATAGTAAATTTTTCAAAAAATAATTTTTACTGTCGCAAATTTTAAATATGCCGAGGATTGCCTTTTCTATAGTAACTTTTTCAAGAAATTATTTTTTACGGTCGCAAATTTTAAATACGCCGGGGATTGCCTTTTCTATAGCGAATTTGTCAAAAAATAATTTTTTACTGTCGAAAATTTTAAATACGCCGAGGATTGCCTTTTCTATAGTGAATTTGGCAAAAAATAATTTTTTACTGTCGCAAATTTTAAACATACCGAGGATTGACTTTTCTATAGTGAATTTGTCAAAATAATATTTTTTACTGTCGCAAATTTTAAATACGCCTAGGATTGCATTTTCTATAGTGAATTTGTCAAAAAATAATTTTTTACTGTCGAAAATTTTACACACGCCGGGTATTGCCTTTTCTATAGTAAATTTATCAAAAAATAATTTTTTACTGTCGCAAATTTTAAATATGCCGAGGATTGCCTTTTCTTTAGTGAATTTGTCAAAATAATATTTTTTACTGTCGCAAATTTTAAATACGCCGAGGATTGCCTTTTCTATAGTGAATTAGTCAAAAAATAATTTTTGCTGTCGCAAATTTTAAATATATCGAGGATTGCCTTTTCTATAGTGAATTTTTTAATTTTTTACTGTCGCAAATTTTAAATACGCCGAGGATTGCCTCTTCTATAGTAAATTTTTCAAAAAATTATTTTTTTCTGTCGCAGATTTTAAATACGCCGAGGATTACCTTTTCTATGGTGAATTTGTCAAAAAATAATTTTTTACTGTCGCAAATTTTTAATACGCCGATGATTGCATTTTCTGTAGTGAATTTGTCAAAATTAAATTTTTACTGTCGCAAATTTTAAATACGCCGAGGATTGCATTTTCTTTAGTGAATTTGTCAAAATAATATTTTTTACTGTCGCAAATTTTAAATACGCCGAGGATTGCCTTTTCTATAGTGAATTTGTCAAAAAATAATTTTTTACTGTCGCAAATTTTAAATACGCCGAGGATTGCCTTTTCTAAATGAATTTGTCAAAAAATAATTTTTGCTGTCGTAAATTTTAAATATATCGAGGATTGCCTTTTCTATAGTGAATTTTTCAAAAAATTATTTTTTACAGTCACAAGTTTTAAATACGCCGAGGATTGCCTCTTCTATAGTAAATTTTTCAAAAAATTATTTTTTTCTGTCGCAGATTTTAAATACGCCGAGGATTACCTTTTCTATGGTGAATTTGTCAAAAAATTATTTTTTACTGTCGCAAATTTTTAATACGCCGAGGATTGCCCTTTCTGTAGTAAATTTGTCAAAAAATAAATTTTTAGAGTGGCAAATTTTAAATATACCGTGATTGCCTTTTCTATAGTGAATTTTTCAAAAAATTGTTTTTTGCTGTCGCAAATTTTAAATATGCCGAGGATTGCCTTTTCTATAGTAAATTTTTCAAAAAATAATTTTTTACTGTCGCAAATTTTAAATACGCCGAGGATTGCCTTTTCTATAGTAAATTTTTCAAAAAATAGTTTTTTAGTGTCGCAAATTTTGAATACGCCGAGGATTGTCTTTTATATAGTGAATTGGTCAAAATAATATTTTTTACTGTCGCAAATTTTAAATGCGCCGAGGATTGCCCTTTCTATAGTGAATTTGTCAAAAAATAATTTTTTAGTGTCGCAAATTTTAAATATACCGAGGATTGCCTTTTCTATAGTGAATTTGTCAAAAAATAATTTTTTACTGTAGCAAATTTTAAATATACCAAGGATTTAATTTTCTATAGTGAATTTTTCAAAAAATTATTTTTTGCTGTCGAAAATTTTAAACACGGCGAGTATTGCCTTTTCTATAGTAAATTTTTCAAAAAAGAATTTTTTACTGTCGCAAACTTTAAATACGCCGAGGATTGCCTTTTCTATAGTGAATTGGTCAAAATAATATTTTTTACTGTCGCAAATTTTAAATGCGCCGAGGATTGCCTTTTCTATAGTGAATTTGTCAAAAAATAATTTTTTACTGTCGCAAATTTTAAATATACCGAGGATTTAATTTTTTATAGTGAATTTTTCAAAAAATTAATTTTGCTGTCGCAAATTTTAACTACACCGAGGATTGCCTTTTCTATAGTAAATTTTTCAAGAAAATAATTTTTTTCTGTCGCAAATTTTAAATACGCGGAGGATTGCCTTTTCTATAGTAAATTTCTCAAAACATTATTTTTTACGGTCGCAAATTTTTAATACGCCGAGTATTGCCTTTTCTATAGTGAATTTGTCAAAAAATAAATTTTTACAGTGGCAAATTTTAAATATACCGATGATTGCCTTTTCTATAGTGAATTTTTCAAAAAATTATTTTTTGCTGTCGCAAATTTTAAATACGCCGAGGATTGCCTTTTGTATAGTAAATTTTTCAACAAATAATTTTTACTGTCGCAAATTTTAAATATGCCGAGGATTGCCTTTTCTATAGTAAATTTTTCAAGAAATTATTTTTTACGGTCGCAAATTTTAAATACGCCGGGGATTGCCTTTTCTATAGCGAATTTGTCAAAAAATAATTTTTTACTGTCGAAAATTTTAAATACGCCGAGGATTGCCTTTTCTATAGTGAATTTGGCAAAAAATAATTTTTTACTGTCGCAAATTTTAAACATACCGAGGATTGACTTTTCTATAGTGAATTTGTCAAAATAATATTTTTTACTGTCGCAAATTTTAAATACGCCTAGGATTGCATTTTCTATAGTGAATTTGTCAAAAAATAATTTTTTACTGTCGAAAATTTTACACACGCCGAGTATTGCCTTTTCTATAGTAAATTTATCAAAAAATAATTTTTTACTGTCGCAAATTTTAAATATGCCGAGGATTGCCTTTTCTTTAGTGAATTTGTCAAAATAATATTTTTTACTGTCGCAAATTTTAAATACGCCGAGGATTGCCTTTTCTATAGTGAATTAGTCAAAAAATAATTTTTGCTGTCGCAAATTTTAAATATATCGAGGATTGCCTTTTCTATAGTGAATTTTTTAATTTTTTACTGTCGCAAATTTTAAATACGCCGAGGATTGCCTCTTCTATAGTAAATTTTTCAAAAAATTATTTTTTTCTGTCGCAGATTTTAAATACGCCGAGGATTACCTTTTCTATGGTGAATTTGTCAAAAAATAATTTTTTACTGTCGCAAATTTTTAATACGCCGATGATTGCCTTTTCTGTAGTGAATTTGTCAAAAAATAAATTTTTACTGTCGCAAATTTTAAATACGCCGAGGATTGCCTTTTCTTTAGTGAATTTGTCAAAATAATATTTTTTACTGTCGCAAATTTTAAATACGCCGAGGATTGCCTTTTCTATAGTGAATTTGTCAAAAAATAATTTTTTACTGTCGCAAATTTTAAATACGCCGAGGATTGCCTTTTCTAAATGAATTTGTCAAAAAATAATTTTTGCTGTCGTAAATTTTAAATATATCGAGGATTGCCTTTTCTATAGTGAATTTTTCAAAAAATTATTTTTTACAGTCACAAGTTTTAAATACGCCGAGGATTGCCTCTTCTATAGTAAATTTTTCAAAAAATAATTTTTTTCTGTCGCAGATTTTAAATACGCCGAGGATTACCTTTTCTATGGTGAATTTGTCAAAAAATAATTTTTTACTGTCGCAAATTTTTAATACGCCGAGGATTGCCCTTTCTGTAGTGAATTTGTCAAAAAATAAATTTTTAGAGTGGCAAATTTTAAATATACCGTGATTGCCTTTTCTATAGTGAATTTTTCAAAAAATTGTTTTTTGCTGTCGCAAATTTTAAATATGCCGAGGATTGCCTTTTCTATAGTAAATTTTTCAAAAAATAATTTTTTACTGTCGCAAATTTTAAATACGCCGAGGATTGCCTTTTCTATAGTAAATTTTTCAAAAAATAGTTTTTTAGTGTCGCAAATTTTAAATACGCCGAGGATTGTCTTTTATATAGTGAATTGGTCAAAATAATATTTTTTACTGTCGCAAATTTTAAATGCGCCGAGGATTGCCCTTTCTATAGTGAATTTGTCAAAAAATAATTTTTTAGTGTCGCAAATTTTAAATATACCGAGGATTGCCTTTTCTATAGTGAATTTGTCAAAAAATAATTTTTTACTGCAGCAAATTTTAAATATACCAAGGATTTAATTTTCTATAGTGAATTTTTCAAAAAATTATTTTTTGCTGTCGAAAATTTTAAACACGGCGAGTATTGCCTTTTCTATAGTAAATTTTTCAAAAAAGAATTTTTTACTGTCGCAAACTTTAAATACGCCGAGGATTGCCTTTTCTATAGTGAATTGGTCAAAATAATATTTTTTACTGTCGCAAATTTTAAATGCGCCGAGGATTGCCTTTTCTATAGTGAATTTGTCAAAAAATAATTTTTTACTGTCGCAAATTTTAAATATACCGAGGATTTAATTTTTTATAGTGAATTTTTCAAAAAATTAATTTTGCTGTCGCAAATTTTAACTACACCGAGGATTGCCTTTTCTATAGTAAATTTTTCAAGAAAATAATTTTTTTCTGTCGCAAATTTTAAATACGCGGAGGATTGCCTTTTCTATAGTAAATTTCTCAAAACATTATTTTTTACGGTCGCAAATTTTTAATACGCCGAGTATTGCCTTTTCTATAGTGAATTTGTCAAAAAATAAATTTTTACAGTGGCAAATTTTAAATATACCGATGATTGCCTTTTCTATAGTGAATTTTTCAAAAAATTATTTTTTGCTGTCGCAAATTTTAAATACGCCGAGGATTGCCTTTTGTATAGTAAATTTTTCAAAAAATAATTTTTACTGTCGCAAATTTTAAATATGCCGAGGATTGCCTTTTATATAGTAAATTTTTCAAGAAATTATTTTTTACGGTCGCAAATTTTAAATACGCCGGGGATTGCCTTTTCTATAGCGAATTTGTCAAAAAATAATTTTTTTCTGTCGAAAATTTTAAATACGCCGAGGATTGCCTTTTCTATAGTGAATTTGGCAAAAAATAATTTTTTACTGTCGCAAATTTTAAACATACCGAGGATTGACTTTTCTATAGTGAATTTGTCAAAATAATATTTTTTACTGTCGCAAATTTTAAATACGCCTAGGATTGCATTTTCTATAGTGAATTTGTCAAAAAATAATTTTTTACTGTCGAAAATTTTAAACACGCCGAGTATTGCCTTTTCTATAGTAAATTTATCAAAAAATAATTTTTTACTGTCGCAAATTTTAAATATGCCGAGGATTGCCTTTTCTTTAGTGAATTTGTCAAAATAATATTTTTTACTGTCGCAAATTTTAAATACGCCGAGGATTGCCTTTTCTATAGTGAATTAGTCAAAAAATAATTTTTGCTGTCGCAAATTTTAAATATATCGAGGATTGCCTTTTCTATAGTGAATTTTTTAATTTTTTACTGTCGCAAATTTTAAATACGCCGAGGATTGCCTCTTCTATAGTAAATTTTTCAAAAAATTATTTTTTTCTGTCGCAGATTTTAAATACGCCGAGTATTACCTTTTCTATGGTGAATTTGTCAAAAAATAATTTTTTACTGTCGCAAATTTTTAATACGCCGATGATTGCCTTTTCTGTAGTGAATTTGTCAAAAAATAAATTTTTACTGTCGCAAATTTTAAATACGCCGAGGATTGCCTTTTCTTTAGTGAATTTGTCAAAATAATATTTTTTACTGTCGCAAATTTTAAATACGCCGAGGATTGCCTTTTCTATAGTGAATTTGTCAAAAAATAATTTTTTACTGTCGCAAATTTTAAATACGCCGAGGATTGCCTTTTCTAAATGAATTTGTCAAAAAATAATTTTTGCTGTCGTAAATTTTAAATATATCGAGGATTGCCTTTTCTATAGTGAATTTTTCAAAAAATTATTTTTTACAGTCACAAGTTTTAAATACGCCGAGGATTGCCTCTTCTATAGTAAATTTTTCAAAAAATTATTTTTTTCTGTCGCAGATTTTAAATACGCCGAGGATTACCTTTTCTATGGTGAATTTGTCAAAAAATAATTTTTTACTGTCGCAAATTTTTAATACGCCGATAATTGCCCTTTCTGTAGTGAATTTGTCAAAAAATAAATTTTTAGATTGGCAAATTTTAAATATACCGTGATTGCCTTTTCTATAGTGAATTTTTCAAAAAATTGTTTTTTGCTGTCGCAAATTTTAAATATGCCGAGGTTTGCCTTTTCTATAGTAAATTTTTCAAAAAATAATTTTTTACTGTCGCAAATTTTAAATACGCCGAGGATTGCCTTTTCTATAGTAAATTTTTCAAAAAATAGTTTTTTAGTGTCGCAAATTTTAAATACGCCGAGGATTGTCTTTTCTATAGTGAATTTGTCAAAAAATAATTTTTTACTGTAGCAAATTTTAAATATACCAAGGATTTAATTTTCTATAGTGAATTTTTCAAAAAATTATTTTTTGCTGTCGAAAATTTTAAACACGGCGAGTATTGCCTTTTCTATAGTAAATTTTTCAAAAAAGAATTTTTTACTGTCGCAAACTTTAAATACGCCGAGGATTGCCTTTTCTATAGTGAATTGGTCAAAATAATATTTTTTACTGTCGCAAATTTTAAATGCGCCGAGGATTGCCTTTTCTATAGTGAATTTGTCAAAAAATAATTTTTTACTGTCGCAAATTTTAAATATACCGAGGATTTAATTTTTTATAGTGAATTTTTCAAAAAATTAATTTTGCTGTCGCAAATTTTAACTACACCGAGGATTGCCTTTTCTATAGTAAATTTTTCAAGAAAATAATTTTTTTCTGTCGCAAATTTTAAATACGCGGAGGATTGCCTTTTCTATAGTAAATTTCTCAAAACATTATTTTTTACGGTCGCAAATTTTTAATACGCCGAGTATTGCCTTTTCTATAGTGAATTTGTCAAAAAATAAATTTTTACAGTGGCAAATTTTAAATATACCGATGATTGCCTTTTCTATAGTGAATTTTTCAAAAAATTATTTTTTGCTGTCGCAAATTTTAAATACGCCGAGGATTGCCTTTTGTATAGTAAATTTTTCAAAAAATAATTTTTACTGTCGCAAATTTTAAATATGCCGAGGATTGCCTTTTCTATAGTAAATTTTTCAAGAAATTATTTTTTACGGTCGCAAATTTTAAATACGCCGGGGATTGCCTTTTCTATAGCGAATTTGTCAAAAAATAATTTTTTACTGTCGAAAATTTTAAATACGCCGAGGATTGCCTTTTCTATAGTGAATTTGGCAAAAAATAATTTTTTACTGTCGCAAATTTTAAATATACCAAGGATTGACTTTTCTATAGGGAATTTGTCAAAATAATATTTTTTATTGTCGCAAATTTTAAATACGCCTAGGATTGCATTTTCTATAGTGAATTTGTCAAAAAATAATTTTTTACTGTCGAAAATTTTAAACACGCCGAGTATTGCCTTTTCTATAGTAAATTTATCAAAAAATAATTTTTTACTGTCGCAAATTTTAAATATGCCGAGGATTGCCTTTTCTTTAGTGAATTTGTCAAAATAATATTTTTTACTGTCGCAAATTTTAAATACGCCGAGGATTGCCTTTTCTATAGTGAATTAGTCAAAAAATAATTTTTGCTGTCGCAAATTTTAAATATATCGAGGATTGCCTTTTCTATAGTGAATTTTTTAATTTTTTACTGTCGCAAATTTTAAATACGCCGAGGATTGCATTTTCTATAGTGAATTTGTCAAAAAATAATTTTTTACTGTCGCAAATTTTAAATACGCCGAGGATTGCCTTTTCTAAATGAATTTGTCAAAAAATAATTTTTGCTGTCGTAAATTTTAAATATATCGAGGATTGCTTTTTCTATAGTGGATTTTTCAAAAAATTATTTTTTACAGTCACAAGTTTTAAATACGCCGAGGATTGCCTCTTCTATAGTAAATTTTTCAAAAAATTATTTTTTTCTGTCGCAGATTTTAAATACGCCGAGGATTACCTTTTCTATGGTGAATTTGTCAAAAAATAATTTTTTACTGTCGCAAATTTTTAATACGCCGAGGATTGCCCTTTCTGTAGTGAATTTGTCAAAAAATAAATTTTTAGAGTGGCAAATTTTAAATATACCGTGATTGCCTTTCTATAGTGAATTTTTCAAAAAATTGTTTTTTGCTGTCGCAAATTTTAAATATGCCGAGAATTGCCTTTTCTATAGTAAATTTTTCAAAAAATAATTTTTTACTGTCGCAAATTTTAAATACGCCGAGGATTGCCTTTTCTATAGTAAATTTTTCAAAAAATAGTTTTTTAGTGTCGCAAATTTTAAATACGCCGAGGATTGTCTTTTGTATAGTGAATTGGTCAAAATAATATTTTTTACTGTCGCAAATTTTAAATGCGCCGAGGATTGCCCTTTCTATAGTGAATTAGTCAAAAAATAATTTTTTAGTGTCGCAAATTTTAAATATACCGAGGATTGCCTTTTCTATAGTGAATTTGTCAAAAAATAATTTTTTACTGTAGCAAATTTTAAATATACCAAGGATTTAATTTTCTATAGTGAATTTTTCAAAAAATTATTTTTTGCTGTCGAAAATTTTAAATACGGCGAGTATTGCCTTTTCTATAGTAAATTTTTCAAAAAAGAATTTTTTACTGTCGCAAACTTTAAATAAGCCGAGGATTGCCTTTTCTATAGTGAATTGGTCAAAATAATATTTTTTACTGTCGCAAATTTTAAATGCGCCGAGGATTGCCTTTTCTATAGTGAATTTGTCAAAAAATAATTTTTTACTGTCGCAAATTTTAAATATACCGAGGATTTAATTTTTTATAGTGAATTTTTCAAAAAATTAATTTTGCTGTCGCAAATTTTAACTACACCGAGGATTGCCTTTTCTATAGTAAATTTTTCAGGAAAATAATTTTTTCCTGTCGCAAATTTTAAATACGCGGAGGATTGCCTTTTCTATAGTAAATTTTTCAAAAAATTATTTTTTACTGTCACAAATTTTAAATACGCCGAGGATTACCTTTTCTATGGTGAATGTGTCAAAAAATAATTGTTTACTATCGCATATTTTTAATACTCCGGGGGTTGCCATTTCTATAGTGAATTTGTCAAAAAATAATTTTTTACTGTCGCTAATTTTAAATACGCCGAGGATTGCCTTTTCTATAGTGAATTTTTCAAAAAATTATTTTTTACTGTCGCAAATTTTAAATATACCGAAGATTGCCTTTTCTATAGTGAATTTTTCAAAAAATGATTTTTTACTGTCGCAAATTTTAAATACGCCGAGGATTGCCTTTTCTATAGTGAATTTGTCAAAAAATAATTTTTTAATGTAGCAAATTTTAAATATGCAGAGGATTTAATTTTCTATAGTGAATTTTTCAAAAAATTATTTTTTGCTCTCGCAAATTTTAAATACGCTGAGGATTGCCTTTTCTATAGTAAATTTTTCAAAAAATAATTTTTTACTGTCGCAAGTTTTAAATACGCAGAGGATTGCCTTTTCTATAGTAAATTTTTCAAAAAATAATTTTTAACTGTCGCAAATTTTAAATACGCCAAGGATTGCCTTTTCTATAGTAAATTTTTCAAAAAATTATTTTTTACTGTCACAAATTTTAAATACGCCGAGGATTACCTTTTCTATGGTGAATGTGTCAAAAAATAATTGTTTACTATCGCATATTTTTAATACTCCGGGGGTTGCCATTTCTATAGTGAATTTGTCAAAAAATAATTTTTTACTGTCGCAAATTTTAAATACGCCGAGGATTGCCTTTTCTATAGTGAATTTTTCAAAAAATTATTTTTTACTGTCGCAAATTTTAAATATACCGAGGATTGCCTTTTCTATAGTGAATTTTTCAAAAAATGATTTTTTACTGTCGCAAATTTTAAATACGCCGAGGATTGCCTTTTCTATAGTGAATTTGTCAAAAAATAATTTTTTAATGTAGCAAATTTTAAATATACAGAGGATTTAATTTTCTATAGTGAATTTTTCAAAAAATTATTTTTTGCTCTCGCAAATTTTAAATACGCTGAGGATTGCCTTTTCTATAGTAAATTTTTCAAAAAATAATTTTTTACTGTCGCAAATTTTAAATACGCAGAGGATTGCCTTTTCTATAGTAAATTTTTCAAAAAATTATTTTTTACTGTCACAAATTTTAAATACGCCGAGGATTACCTTTTCTATGGTGAATGTGTCAAAAAATAATTGTTTACTATCGCATATTTTTAATACTCCGGGGGTTGCCATTTCTATAGTGAATTTGTCAAAAAATAATTTTTTACTGTCGCAAATTTTAAATACGCCGAGGATTGCCTTTTCTATAGTGAATTTTTCAAAAAATTATTTTTTGCTCTCGCAAATTTTAAATACGCTGAGGATTGCCTTTTCTATAGTAAATTTTTCAAAAAATAATTTTTTACTGTCGCAAGTTTTAAATACGCAGAGGATTGCCTTTTCTATAGTAAATTTTTCAAAAAATAATTTTTAACTGTCGCAAATTTTAAATACGCCAAGGATTGCCTTTTCTATAGTGAATTTTTCAAAATAATGTTTTTACTGTCGCAAATTTTAAATACGCCGAGGATTGCCTTTTCTATAGTGAATTTGAAAAATAATAATTTTTAACTGTAGCAAATTTTAAATATACCGACGATTTAATTTTTTATAGTGAATTTTTCAAAAAATTATTTTTTGCTATCACAAATTTTAAATACGCCGAGGATTGCCTTTTCTATAGTGAATTTTTCAAAAAATTATTTTTTATTGTCGCAAATTTTAAATACGAGGAGGATTGCCTTTTCTATAGTAAATTTATCAAAAAATAATTTTTTACTGTCGCAAATTTTAAATACGCCGAGGATTGCCTTTTCTATAGTGAATTTGTCAAAAAATAATCTTTTACTGTCGCAAATTTTAAATATACCGAGGATTGCCTTTTCTATAGTGAATTTTTCAAAAAATGATTTTTTACTGTCGCAAATTTTAAATACGCCGAGGATTGCCTTTTCTATAGTGAATTTGTCAAAAAATAATTTTTTAATGTAGCAAAGTTTAAATATGCAGAGGATTTAATTTTCTATAGTGAATTTTTCAAAAAATTATCTTTTGCTCTCCCAAAGTTTAAATACGCTGAGGATTGCCTTTTCTATAGTAAATTTTTCAAAAAATAATTTTTTACTGTCGCAAGTTTTAAATACGCAGAGGATTGCCTTTTCTATAGTAAATTTTTCAAAAAATAATTTTTTACTGTCGCAAATTTTAAATACGCCGAGGATTGCCTTTTCTATAGTGAATTTTTCAAAATAATATTTTTTACTGTCGCAAATTTTAAATACGCCGAGGATTGCCTTTTCTATAGCGAATTTGAAAAATAATAATTTTTAACTGTAGCAAATTTTAAATATACCGACGATTTAATTTGTTATAGTGAATTTTTCAAAAAATTATTTTTTGCTATCACAAATTTTAAATACGCCGAGGATTGCCTTTTCTATAGTGAATTTTTCAAAAAATTATTTTTTACTGTCGCAAGTTTTAAATACGCAGAGGATTGCCTTTTCTATAGTAAATTTTTCAAAATAATATTTTTTACTGTCGCAAATTTTAAATACGCCGAGGATTGCCTTTTCTATAGTGAATTTGAAAAATAATAATTTTTAACTGTAGCAAATTTTAAATATACCGACGATTTAATATCTTATAGTGAATTTTTCAAAAAATTATTTTTTGCTATCACAAATTTTAAATACGCCGAGGATTGCCTTTTCTATAGTGAATTTTTCAAAAAATTATTTTTTACTGTCGCAAGTTTTAAATACGCAGAGGATTGCCTTTTCTATAGTAAATTTTTCAAAAAATAATTTTTTACTGTCGCAAATTTTAAATACGCCGAGGATTGCCTTTTCTATAGTGAATTTGTCAAAAAATAATCTTTTACTGTCGCAAATTTTAAATATACCGAGGATTGCCTTTTCTATAGTAAATTTTTCAAAAAATAATTTTTTACTGTCGCAAGTTTTAAATACGCAGAGGATTGCCTTTTCTATAGTAAATTTTTCAAAAAATAATTTTTTACTGTCGCAAATTTTAAATACGCCGAGGATTGCCTTTTCTATAGTGAATTTGTCAAAAAATAATTTTTTAATGTAGCAAAGTTTAACTATGCAGAGGATTTAATTTTCTATAGTGAATTTTTCAAAAAATTATTTTTTGCTCTCGCAAAGTTTAAATACGCTGAGGATTGCCTTTTCTATAGTAAATTTTTCAAAAAATAATTTTTTACTGTCGCAAGTTTTAAATACGCAGAGGATTGCCTTTTCTATAGTAAATTTTTCAAAAAATAATTTTTTACTGTCGCAAATTTTAAATACGCCGAGGATTGCCTTTTCTATAGTGAATTTGTCAAAAAATAATTTTTTACTGTCGCAAATTTTAAATATACCGAGGATTGCCTTTTCTATAGTGAATTTTTCAAAAAATGATTTTTTACTGTCACAAATTTTAAATACGCCGAGGATTGCCTTTTCTATAGTGAATTTGTCAAAAAATAATTTTTTAATGTAGCAAAGTTTAAATATGCAGAGGATTTATTTTTCTATAGTGAATTTTTCAAAAAATTATTTTTTGCTCTCGCAAAGTTTAAATACGCTGAGGATTGCCTTTTCTATAGTAAATTTTTCAAAAAATAATTTTTTACTGTCGCAAGTTTTAAATACGCAGAGGATTGCCTTTTCTATAGTAAATTTTTCAAAAAATAATTTTTTACTGTCGCAAATTTTAAATACGCCGAGGATTGCCTTTTCTATAGTGAATTTTTCAAAATAATATTTTTTACTGTCGCAAATTTTAAATACGCCGAGGATTGCCTTTTCTATAGCGAATTTGAAAAATAATAATTTTTAACTGTAGCAAATTTTAAATATACCGACGATTTAATTTGTTATAGTGAATTTTTCAAAAAATTATTTTTTGCTATCACAAATTTTAAATACGCCGAGGATTGCCTTTTCTATAGTGAATTTTTCAAAAAATTATTTTTTACTGTCGCAAGTTTTAAATACGCAGAGGATTGCCTTTTCTATAGTAAATTTTTCAAAATAATATTTTTTACTGTCGCAAATTTTAAATACGCCGAGGATTGCCTTTTCTATAGTGAATTTGAAAAATAATAATTTTTAACTGTAGCAAATTTTAAATATACCGACGATTTAATATCTTATAGTGAATTTTTCAAAAAATTATTTTTTGCTATCACAAATTTTAAATACGCCGAGGATTGCCTTTTCTATAGTGAATTTTTCAAAAAATTATTTTTTACTGTCGCAAGTTTTAAATACGCAGAGGATTGCCTTTTCTATAGTAAATTTTTCAAAAAATAATTTTTTACTGTCGCAAATTTTAAATACGCCGAGGATTGCCTTTTCTATAGTGAATTTGTCAAAAAATAATCTTTTACTGTCGCAAATTTTAAATATACCGAGGATTGCCTTTTCTATAGTAAATTTTTCAAAAAATAATTTTTTACTGTCGCAAGTTTTAAATACGCAGAGGATTGCCTTTTCTATAGTAAATTTTTCAAAAAATAATTTTTTACTGTCGCAAATTTTAAATACGCCGAGGATTGCCTTTTCTATAGTGAATTTGTCAAAAAATAATTTTTTAATGTAGCAAAGTTTAACTATGCAGAGGATTTAATTTTCTATAGTGAATTTTTCAAAAAATTATTTTTTGCTCTCGCAAAGTTTAAATACGCTGAGGATTGCCTTTTCTATAGTAAATTTTTCAAAAAATAATTTTTTACTGTCGCAAGTTTTAAATACGCAGAGGATTGCCTTTTCTATAGTAAATTTTTCAAAAAATAATTTTTTACTGTCGCAAATTTTAAATACGCCGAGGATTGCCTTTTCTATAGTGAATTTGTCAAAAAATAATTTTTTACTGTCGCAAATTTTAAATATACCGAGGATTGCCTTTTCTATAGTGAATTTTTCAAAAAATGATTTTTTACTGTCACAAATTTTAAATACGCCGAGGATTGCCTTTTCTATAGTGAATTTGTCAAAAAATAATTTTTTAATGTAGCAAAGTTTAAATATGCAGAGGATTTATTTTTCTATAGTGAATTTTTCAAAAAATTATTTTTTGCTCTCGCAAAGTTTAAATACGCTGAGGATTGCCTTTTCTATAGTAAATTTTTCAAAAAATAATTTTTTACTGTCGCAAGTTTTAAATACGCAGAGGATTGCCTTTTCTATAGTAAATTTTTCAAAAAATAATTTTTTACTGTCGCAAATTTTAAATACGCCGAGGATTGCCTTTTCTATAGTGAATTTTTCAAAATAATATTTTTTACTGTCGCAAATTTTAAATACGCCGAGGATTGCCTTTTCTATAGTGAATTTGAAAAATAATAATTTTTAACTGTAGCAAATTTTAAATATACCGACGATTTAATTTGTTATAGTGAATTTTTCAAAAAATTATTTTTTGCTATCACAAATTTTAAATACGCCGAGGATTGCCTTTTCTATAGTGAATTTTTCAAAAAATTATTTTTTATTGTCGCAAATTTTAAATACGAGGAGGATTGCCTTTTCTATAGTAAATTTATCAAAAAATAATTTTTTACTGTCGCAAATTTTAAATACGCCGAGGATTGCCTTTTCTATAGTGAATTTGTCAAAAAATAATCTTTTACTGTCGCAAATTTTAAATATACCGAGGATTGCCTTTTCTATAGTGAATTTTTCAAAAAATGATTTTTTACTGTCGCAAATTTTAAATACGCCGAGGATTGCCTTTTCTATAGTGAATTTGTCAAAAAATAATTTTTTAATGTAGCAAAGTTTAAATATGCAGAGGATTTAATTTTCTATAGTGAATTTTTCAAAAAATTATTTTTTGCTCTCGCAAAGTTTAAATACGCTGTGGATTGCCTTTTCTATAGTAAATTTTTCAAAAAATAATTTTTTACTGTCGCAAATTTTAAATACGCAGAGGATTGCCTTTTCTATAGTAAATTTTTCAAAAAATAATCTTGAACTGTCGCAAATTTTAAATACGCCGAGGATTGCCTTTTCTATAGTGAATTTTTCAAAATAATATTTTTTACTGTCGCAAATTTTAAATACGCCGAGGATTGCCTTTTCTATAGTGAATTTGAAAAATAATAATTTTTAACTGTAGCAAATTTTAAATATACCGACGATTTAATTTTTTATAGTGAATTTTTCAAAAAATTATTTTTTGCTATCACAAATTTTAAATACGCCGAGGATTGCCTTTTCTATAGTAAATTTTTCAAAAAATAATTTTTTCTGTCGCAAATTTTAAATACGCAGAGGATTGCCTTTTCTATAGTAAATTTTTCAAAAAATAATTTTTTATTGTCGCAAATTTTAAATACGAGGAGGATTGCCTTTTCTATAGTAAATTTATCAAAAAATAATTTTTTACTGTCGCAAATTTTAAATACGCCGAGGATTGCCTTTTCTATAGTGAATTTGTCAAAAAATAATTTTTTACTGTCGCAAATTTTAAATATACCGAGGATTGCCTTTTCTATAGTGAATTTTTCAAAAAATGATTTTTTACTGTCGCAAATTTTAAATACGCCGAGGATTGCCTTTTCTATAGTGAATTTGTCAAAAAATAATTTTTTAATGTAGCAAAGTTTAAATATGCAGAGGATTTAATTTTCTATAGTGAATTTTTCAAAAAATTATTTTTTGCTCTCGCAAAGTTTAAATACGCTGAGGATTGCCTTTTCTATAGTAAATTTTTCAAAAAATAATTTTTTACTGTCGCAAGTTTTAAATACGCAGAGGATTGCCTTTTCTATAGTAAATTTTTCAAAAAATAATTTTTAACTGTCGCAAATTTTAAATACGCCAAGGATTGCCTTTTCTATAGTGAATTTTTCAAAATAATGTTTTTTACTGTCGCAAATTTTAAATACGCCGAGGATTGCCTTTTCTATAGTGAATTTGAAAAATAATAATTTTTAACTGTAGCAAATTTTAAATACGCCGAGGATTGCCTTTTCTATAGTGAATTTGAAAAATAATAATTTTTAACTGTAGCAAATTTTAAATATACCGACGATTTAATTTTTT
Source organism: Dioctria rufipes (assembly GCA_963924295.1). Lineage (NCBI taxonomy): Eukaryota > Metazoa > Arthropoda > Insecta > Diptera > Asilidae > Dioctria > Dioctria rufipes. The sequence continues at coordinate 69,702 of CAWUPM010000930.1, forward strand.
GTAGTGAATTTTTCAAAAAATTATTTTTTGCTATCACAAATTTTAAATACGCCGAGGATTGCCTTTTCTATAGTGAATTTTTCAAAAAATTATTTTTTGCTATCACAAATTTTAAATACGCCGAGGATTGCATTTTCTATAGTAAATTTTTCAAAAAATAATTTTTTACTGTCGCAAATTTTAAATACGCCGAGGATTGCCTTTTCTATAGTGAATTTGTCAAAAAATAATTTTTTAATGTAGCAAAGTTTAAATATGCAGAGGATTTAATTTTCTATAGTGAATTCTTCAAAAAATTATTTTTTGCTCTCGCAAAGTTTAAATACGCTGAGGATTGCCTTTTCTATAGTAAATTTTTCAAAAAATAATTTTTTACTGTCGCAAGTTTTAAATACGCAGAGGATTGCGTTTTCTATAGTAAATTTTTCAAAAAATAATTTTTAACTGTCGCAAATTTTAAATACGCCAAGGATTGCCTTTTCTATAGTGAATTTTTCAAAATAATGTTTTTTACTGTCGCAAATTTTAAATACGCCGAGGATTGCCTTTTCTATAGTGAATTTGAAAAATAATAATTTTTAACTGTAGCAAATTTTAAATATACCGACGATTTAATTTTTTATAGTGAATTTTTCAAAAAATTATTTTTTGCTATCACAAATTTTAAATACGCCGAGGATTGCCTTTTCTATAGTGAATTTGTCAAAATAATATTTTTTACTGTCGCAAATTTTAAATACGCCGAGGATTGCCTTTTCTATAGTGAATTTGAAAAATAATAATTTTTAACTGTAGCAAATTTTAAATACGCCGAGGATTGCCTTTTCTATAGTGAATTTGTCAAAATAATATTTTTTACTGTCGCAAATTTTAAATACGCCGAGGATTGCCTTTTCTATAGTGAATTTGAAAAATAATAATTTTTAACTGTAGCAAATTTTAAATATACCGACGATTTAATTTTTTATAGTGAATTTTTCAAAAAATTATTTTTTGCTATCACAAATTTTAAATACGCCGAGGATTGCCTTTTCTATAGTGAATTTTTCAAAAAATTATTTTTTGCTATCACAAATTTTAAATACGCCGAGGATTGCATTTTCTATAGTAAATTTTTCAAAAAATAGTTTTTTACTGTCGCAAATTTTAAATACGCCGAGGATTGCCTTTTCTATAGTGAATTTGTCAAAAAATAATTTTTTAATGTAGCAAAGTTTAAATATGCAGAGGATTTAATTTTCTATAGTGAATTTTTCAAAAAATTATTTTTTGCTCTCGCAAATTTTAAATACGCTGAGGATTGCCTTTTCTATAGTAAATTTTTCAAAAAATAATTTTTTACTGTCGCAAGTTTTAAATACGCAGAGGATTGCCTTTTCTATAGTAAATTTTTCAAAAAATAATTTTTAACTGTCGCAAATTTTAAATACGCCAAGGATTGCCTTTTCTATAGTGAATTTTTCAAAATAATGTATTTTACTGTCGCAAATTTTAAATACGCCGAGGATTGCCTTTTCTATAGTGAATTTGAAAAATAATAATTTTTAACTGTAGCAAATTTTAAATACGCCGAGGATTGCCTTTTCTATAGTGAATTTTTCAAAATAATATTTTTTACTGTCGCAAATTTTAAATACGCCGAGGATTGACTTTTCTATAGTGAATTTGAAAAATAATAATTTTTAACTGTAGCAAATTTTAAATATACCGACGATTTAATTTTTTATAGTGAATTTTTCAAAAAATTATTTTTTGCTATCACAAATTTTAAATACGCCGAGGATTGCCTTTTCTATAGTGAATTTTTCAAAAAATTATTTTTTGCTATCACAAATTTTAAATACGCCGAGGATTGCATTTTCTATAGTAAATTTTTCAAAAAATAATTTTTTTCTGTCGCAAATTTTAAATACGCAGAGGATTGCCTTTTCTATAGTAAATTTTTCAAAAAATAATTTTTTAATGTAGCAAAGTTTAAATATGCAGAGGATTTAATTTTCTATAGTGAATTTTTCAAAAAATTATTTTTTGCTCTCGCAAATTTTAAATACGCTGAGGATTGCCTTTTCTATAGTAAATTTTTCAAAAAATAATTTTTTACTGTCGCAAGTTTTAAATACGCAGAGGATTGCCTTTTCTATAGTAAATTTTTCAAAAAATAATTTTTAACTGTCGCAAATTTTAAATACGCCAAGGATTGCCTTTTCTATAGTGAATTTTTCAAAATAATGTTTTTTACTGTCGCAAATTTTAAATACGCCGAGGATTGCCTTTTCTATAGTGAATTTGAAAAATAATAATTTTTAACTGTAGCAAATTTTAAATACGCCGAGGATTGCCTTTTCTATAGTGAATTTTTCAAAATAATATTTTTTACTGTCGCAAATTTTAAATACGCCGAGGATTGCCTTTTCTATAGTGAATTTGAAAAATAATAATTTTTAACTGTAGCAAATTTTAAATATACCGACGATTTAATTTTTTATAGTGAATTTTTCAAAAAATTATTTTTTGCTATCACAAATTTTAAATACGCCGAGGATTGCCTTTTCTATAGTGAATTTTTCAAAAAATTATTTTTTGCTATCACAAATTTTAAATACGCCGAGGACTGCATTTTCTATAGTAAATTTTTCAAAAAATAATTTTTTACTGTCGCAAGTTTTAAATACGCAGAGGATTGCCTTTTCTATAGTAAATTTTTCAAAAATTGCCTTTTCTATAGTGAATTTTTCAAAATAATATTTTTTACTGTCGCAAATTTTAAATACGCCGAGGATTGCCTTTTCTATAGTGAATTTGAAAAATAATAATTTTTAACTGTAGCAAATTTTAAATATACCGACGATTTAATTTTTTATAGTGAATTTTTCAAAAAATTATTTTTTGCTATCACAAATTTTAAATACGCCGAGGATTGCCTTTTCTATAGTGAATTTTTCAAAAAATTATTTTTTGCTATCACAAATTTTAAATACGCCGAGGATTGCATTTTCTATAGTAAATTTTTCAAAAAATAATTTTTTACTGTCGCAAATTTTAAATACGCAGAGGATTGCCTTTTCTATAGTGAATTTTTCAAAAAATTATTTTTTGCTATCACAAATTTTAAATACGCCGAGGATTGCATTTTCTATAGTAAATTTTTCAAAAAATAATTTTTTACTGTCGCAAGTTTTAAATACGCAGAGGATTGCCTTTTCTATAGTGAATTTTTCAAAAAATTATTTTTTGCTCTCGCAAATTTTAAATACGCTGAGGATTGCCTTTTCTATAGTAAATTTTTCAAAAAATAATTTTTTACTGTCGCAAGTTTTAAATACGCAGAGGATTGCCTTTTCTATAGTAAATTTTTCAAAAAATAATTTTTAACTGTCGCAAATTTTAAATACGCCAAGGATTGCCTTTTCTATAGTGAATTTTTCAAAATAATGTTTTTTACTGTCGCAAATTTTAAATACGCCGAGGATTGCCTTTTCTATAGTGAATTTGAAAAATAATAATTTTTAACTGTAGCAAATTTTAAATACGCCGAGGATTGCCTTTTCTATAGTGAATTTTTCAAAATAATATTTTTTACTGTAGCAAATTTTAAATACGCCGAGGATTGCCTTTTCTATAGTGAATTTGAAAAATAATAATTTTTAACTGTAGCAAATTTTAAATATACCGACGATTTAATTTTTTATAGTGAATTTTTCAAAAAATTATTTTTTGCTATCACAAATTTTAAATACGCCGAGGATTGCCTTTTCTATAGTGAATTTTTCAAAAAATTATTTTTTGCTATCACAAATTTTAAATACGCCGAGGATTGCATTTTCTATAGTAAATTTTTCAAAAAATAATTTTTTACTGTCGCAAATTTTAAATACGCAGAGGATTGCCTTTTCTATAGTAAATTTTTCAAAAAATAATTTTTTAATGTAGCAAAGTTTAAATATGCAGAGGATTTAATTTTCTATAGTGAATTTTTCAAAAAATTAGTTTTTGCTCTCGCAAATTTTAAATATGCTGAGGATTGCCTTTTCTATAGTAAATTTTTCAAAAAATAATTTTTTACTGTCGCAAGTTTTAAATACGCAGAGGATTGCCTTTTCTATAGTAAATTTTTCAAAAAATAATTTTTAACTGTCGCAAATTTTAAATACGCCAAGGATTGCCTTTTCTATAGTGAATTTTTCAAAATAATGTTTTTTACTGTCGCAAATTTTAAATACGCCGAGGATTGCCTTTTCTATAGTGAATTTGAAAAATAATAATTTTTAACTGTAGCAAATTTTAAATACGCCGAGGATTGCCTTTTCTATAGTGAATTTTCAAAATAATATTTTTTACTGTCGCAAATTTTAAATACGCCGAGGATTGCCTTTTCTATAGTGAATTTGAAAAATAATAATTTTTAACTGTAGCAAATTTTAAATATACCGACGATTTAATTTTTTATAGTGAATTTTTCAAAAAATTATTTTTTGCTATCACAAATTTTAAATACGCCGAGGATTGCCTTTTCTATAGTGAATTTTTCAAAAAATTATTTTTTGCTATCACAAATTTTAAATACGCCGAGGATTGCATTTTCTATAGTAAATTTTTCAAAAAATAATTTTTTACTGTCGCAAGTTTTAAATACGCAGAGGATTGCCTTTTCTATAGTAAATTTTTCAAAAAATAATTTTTAACTGTCGCAAATTTTAAATACGCCAAGGATTGCCTTTTCTATAGTGAATTTTTCAAAATAATGTTTTTTACTGTCGCAAATTTTAAATACGCCGAGGATTGCCTTTTCTATAGTGAATTTGAAAAATAATAATTTTTAACTGTAGCAAATTTTAAATACGCCGAGGATTGCCTTTTCTATAGTGAATTTTTCAAAATAATATTTTTTACTGTCGCAAATTTTAAATACGCCGAGGATTGCCTTTTCTATAGTGAATTTGAAAAATAATAATTTTTAACTGTAGCAAATTTTAAATATACCGACGATTTAATTTTTTATAGTGAATTTTTCAAAAAATTATTTTTTGCTATCACAAATTTTAAATACGCCGAGGATTGCCTTTTCTATAGTGAATTTTTCAAAAAATTATTTTTTGCTATCACAAATTTTAAATACGCCGAGGATTGCATTTTCTATAGTAAATTTTTCAAAAAATAATTTTTTACTGTCGCAAATTTTAAATACGCAGAGGATTGCCTTTTCTATAGTGAATTTTTCAAAAAATTATTTTTTGCTATCACAAATTTTAAATACGCCGAGGATTGCATTTTCTATAGTAAATTTTTCAAAAAATAATTTTTTACTGTCGCAAGTTTTAAATACGCAGAGGATTGCCTTTTCTATAGTGAATTTTTCAAAAAATTATTTTTTGCTCTCGCAAATTTTAAATACGCTGAGGATTGCCTTTTCTATAGTAAATTTTTCAAAAAATAATTTTTTACTGTCGCAAGTTTTAAATACGCAGAGGATTGCCTTTTCTATAGTAAATTTTTCAAAAAATAATTTTTAACTGTCGCAAATTTTAAATACGCCAAGGATTGCCTTTTCTATAGTGAATTTTTCAAAATAATGTTTTTTACTGTCGCAAATTTTAAATACGCCGAGGATTGCCTTTTCTATAGTGAATTTGAAAAATAATAATTTTTAACTGTAGCAAATTTTAAATACGCCGAGGATTGCCTTTTCTATAGTGAATTTTTCAAAATAATATTTTTTACTGTCGCAAATTTTAAATACGCCGAGGATTGCCTTTTCTATAGTGAATTTGAAAAATAATAATTTTTAACTGTAGCAAATTTTAAATATACCGACGATTTAATTTTTTATAGTGAATTTTTCAAAAAATTATTTTTTGCTATCACAAATTTTAAATACGCCGAGGATTGCATTTTCTATAGTAAATTTTTCAAAAAATAATTTTTTACTGTCGCAAATTTTAAATACGCCGAGGATTGCCTTTTCTATAGTGAATTTGTCAAAAAATAATTTTTTAATGTAGCAAAGTTTAAATATGCAGAGGATTTAATTTTCTATAGTGAATTTTTCAAAAAATTATTTTTTGCTCTCGCAAATTTTAAATACGCTGAGGATTGCCTTTTCTATAGTAAATTTTTCAAAAAATAATTTTTTACTGTCGCAAATTTTAAATACGCAGAGGATTGCCTTTTCTATAGTAAATTTTTCAAAAAATTATTTTTTACTGTCACAAATTTTAAATACGCCGAGGATTACCTTTTCTATGGTGAATGTGTCAAAAAATAATTGTTTACTATCGCATATTTTTAATACTCCGGGGGTTGCCATTTCTATAGTGAATTTGTCAAAAAATAATTTTTTACTGTCGCAAATTTTAAATACGCCGAGGATTGCCTTTTCTATAGTGAATTTTCAAAAAATTATTTTTTACTGTCGCAAATTTTAAATATACCGAGGATTGCCTTTTCTATAGTGAATTTTTCAAAAAATGATTTTTTACTGTCGCAAATTTTAAATACGCCGAGGATTGCCTTTTCTATAGTGCATTTGTCAAAAAATAATTTTTAACTGTAGCAAATTTTAAATATACCGACGATTTAATTTTTTATAGTGAATTTTTCAAAAAATTATTTTTTGCTATCACAAATTTTAAATACGCCGAGGATTGCCTTTTCTATAGTGAATTTTTCAAAAAATTATTTTTTGCTATCACAAATTTTAAATACGCCGAGGATTGCATTTTCTATAGTAAATTTTTCAAAAAATAATTTTTTACTGTCGCAAATTTTAAATACGCAGAGGATTGCCTTTTCTATAGTAAATTTTTCAAAAAATAATTTTTTAATGTAGCAAAGTTTAAATATGCAGAGGATTTAATTTTCTATAGTGAATTTTTCAAAAAATTATTTTTTGCTCTCGCAAATTTTAAATACGCTGAGGATTGCCTTTTCTATAGTAAATTTTTCAAAAAATAATTTTTTACTGTCGCAAGTTTTAAATACGCAGAGGATTGCCTTTTCTATAGTAAATTTTTCAAAAAATAATTTTTAACTGTCGCAAATTTTAAATACGCCAAGGATTGCCTTTTCTATAGTGAATTTTTCAAAATAATGTTTTTTACTGTCGCAAATTTTAAATACGCCGAGGATTGCCTTTTCTATAGTGAATTTGAAAAATAATAATTTTTAACTGTAGCAAATTTTAAATACGCCGAGGATTGCCTTTTCTATAGTGAATTTTTCAAAATAATATTTTTTACTGTCGCAAATTTTAAATACGCCGAGGATTGCCTTTTCTATAGTGAATTTGAAAAATAATAATTTTTAACTGTAGCAAATTTTAAATATACCGACGATTTAATTTTTTATAGTGAATTTTTCAAAAAATTATTTTTTGCTATCACAAATTTTAAATACGCCGAGGATTGCATTTTCTATAGTAAATTTTTCAAAAAATAATTTTTTACTGTCGCAAATTTTAAATACGCCGAGGATTGCCTTTTCTATAGTGAATTTGTCAAAAAATAATTTTTTAATGTAGCAAAGTTTAAATATGCAGAGGATTTAATTTTCTATAGTGAATTTTTCAAAAAATTATTTTTTGCTCTCGCAAATTTTAAATACGCTGAGGATTGCCTTTTCTATAGTAAATTTTTCAAAAAATAATTTTTTACTGTCGCAAATTTTAAATACGCAGAGGATTGCCTTTTCTATAGTAAATTTTTCAAAAAATTATTTTTTACTGTCACAAATTTTAAATACGCCGAGGATTACCTTTTCTATGGTGAATGTGTCAAAAAATAATTGTTTACTATCGCATATTTTTAATACTCCGGGGGTTGCCATTTCTATAGTGAATTTGTCAAAAAATAATTTTTTACTGTCGCAAATTTTAAATACGCCGAGGATTGCCTTTTCTATAGTGAATTTTCAAAAAATTATTTTTTACTGTCGCAAATTTTAAATATACCGAGGATTGCCTTTTCTATAGTGAATTTTTCAAAAAATGATTTTTTACTGTCGCAAATTTTAAATACGCCGAGGATTGCCTTTTCTATAGTGAATTTGTCAAAAAATAATTTTTTAATGTAGCAAATTTTAAATATACAGAGGATTTAATTTTCTATAGTGAATTTTACAAAAAATTATTTTTTGCTCTCGCAAATTTTAAATACGCTGAGGATTGCCTTTTCTATAGTAAATTTTTCAAAAAATAATTTTTTACTGTCGCAAATTTTAAATACGCAGAGGATTGCCTTTTCTATAGTAAATTTTTCAAAAAATTATTTTTTACTGTCACAAATGTTAAATACGCCGAGGATTACCTTTTCTATGGTGAATGTGTCAAAAAATAATTGTTTACTATCGCATATTTTTAATACTCCGGGGGTTGCCATTTCTATAGTGAATTTGTCAAAAAATAATTTTTTACTGTCGCAAATTTTAAATACGCCGAGGATTGCCTTTTCTATAGTGAATTTTTCAAAAAATTATTTTTTGCTCTCGCAAATTTTAAATACGCTGAGGATTGCCTTTTCTATAGTAAATTTTTCAAAAAATAATTTTTTACTGTCGCAAGTTTTAAATACGCAGAGGATTGCCTTTTCTATAGTAAATTTTTCAAAAAATAATTTTTAACTGTCGCAAATTTTAAATACGCCAAGGATTGCCTTTTCTATAGTGAATTTTTCAAAATAATGTTTTTTACTGTCGCAAATTTTAAATACGCCGAGGATTGCCTTTTCTGTAGTGAATTTGAAAAATAATAATTTTTAACTGTAGCAAATTTTAAATATACCGACGATTTAATTTTTTATAGTGAATTTTTCAAAAAATTATTTTTTGCTATCACAAATTTTAAATACGCCGAGGATTGCCTTTTCTATAGTGAATTTTTCAAAAAATTATTTTTTATTGTCGCAAATTTTAAATACGAGGAGGATTGCCTTTTCTATAGTAAATTTATCAAAAAATAATTTTTTACTGTCGCAAATTTTAAATACGCCGAGGATTGCCTTTTCTATAGTGAATTTGTCAAAAAATAATCTTTTACTGTCGCAAATTTTAAATATACCGAGGATTGCCTTTTCTATAGTGAATTTTTCAAAAAATGATTTTTTACTGTCGCAAATTTTAAATACGCCGAGGATTGCCTTTTCTATAGTGAATTTGTCAAAAAATAATTTTTTAATGGAGCAAAGTTTAAATATGCAGAGGATTTAATTTTCTATAGTGAATTTTTCAAAAAATTATTTTTTGCTCTCGCAAAGTTTAAATACGCTGAGGATTGCCTTTTCTATAGTAAATTTTTCAAAACATAATTTTTTACTGTCGCAAATTTTAAATACGCAGAGGATTGCCTTTTCTATAGTAAATTTTTCAAAAAATAATTTTTAACTGTCGCAAATTTTAAATACGCCGAGGATTGCCTTTTCTATAGTGAATTTTTCAAAATAATATTTTTTACTGTCGCAAATTTTAAATACGCCGAGGATTGCCTTTTCTATAGTGAATTTGAAAAATAATAATTTTTAACTGTAGCAAATTTTAAATATACCGACGATTTAATTTTTTATAGTGAATTTTTCAAAAAATTATTTTTTGCTATCACAAATTTTAAATACGCCGAGGATTGCCTTTTCTATAGTAAATTTTTCAAAAAATAATTTTTTCTGTCGCAAATTTTAAATACGCAGAGGATTGCCTTTTCTATAGTAAATTTTTCAAAAAATAATTTTTTATTGTCGCAAATTTTAAATACGAGGAGGATTGCCTTTTCTATAGTAAATTTATCAAAAAATAATTTTTTACTGTCGCAAATTTTAAATACGCCGAGGATTGCCTTTTCTATAGTGAATTTGTCAAAAAATAATTTTTTACTGTCGCAAATTTTAAATATACCGAGGATTGCCTTTTCTATAGTGAATTTTTCAAAAAATGATTTTTTACTGTCGCAAATTTTAAATACGCCGAGGATTGCCTTTTCTATAGTGAATTTGTCAAAAAATAATTTTTTAATGTAGCAAAGTTTAAATATGCAGAGGATTTAATTTTCTATAGTGAATTTTTCAAAAAATTATTTTTTGCTCTCGCAAAGTTTAAATACGCTGAGGATTGCCTTTTCTATAGTAAATTTTTCAAAAAATAATTTTTTACTGTCGCAAGTTTTAAATACGCAGAGGATTGCCTTTTCTATAGTAAATTTTTCAAAAAATAATTTTTAACTGTCGCAAATTTTAAATACGCCAAGGATTGCCTTTTCTATAGTGAATTTTTCAAAATAATGTTTTTTACTGTCGCAAATTTTAAATACGCCGAGGATTGCCTTTTCTATAGTGAATTTGAAAAATAATAATTTTTAACTGTAGCAAATTTTAAATACGCCGAGGATTGCCTTTTCTATAGTGAATTTGAAAAATAATAATTTTTAACTGTAGCAAATTTTAAATATACCGACGATTTAATTTTTTATAGTGAATTTTTCAAAAAATTATTTTTTGCTATCACAAATTTTAAATACGCCGAGGATTGCCTTTTCTATAGTAAATTTTTCAAAAAATAATTTTTTCTGTCGCAAATTTTAAATACGCAGAGGATTGCCTTTTCTATAGTAAATTTTTCAAAAAATAATTTTTTATTGTCGCAAATTTTAAATACGAGGAGGATTGCCTTTTCTATAGTAAATTTATCAAAAAATAATTTTTTACTGTCGCAAATTTTAAATACGCCGAGGATTGCCTTTTCTATAGTGAATTTGTCAAAAAATAATTTTTTACTGTCGCAAATTTTAAATATACCGAGGATTGCCTTTTCTATAGTGAATTTTTCAAAAAATGATTTTTTACTGTCGCAAATTTTAAATACGCCGAGGATTGCCTTTTCTATAGTGAATTTGTCAAAAAATAATTTTTTAATGTAGCAAAGTTTAAATATGCAGAGGATTTAATTTTCTATAGTGAATTTTTCAAAAAATTATTTTTTGCTCTCGCAAAGTTTAAATACGCTGAGGATTGCCTTTTCTATAGTAAATTTTTCAAAAAATAATTTTTTACTGTCGCAAGTTTTAAATACGCAGAGGATTGCCTTTTCTATAGTAAATTTTTCAAAAAATAATTTTTAACTGTCGCAAATTTTAAATACGCCAAGGATTGCCTTTTCTATAGTGAATTTTTCAAAATAATGTTTTTTACTGTCGCAAATTTTAAATACGCCGAGGATTGCCTTTTCTATAGTGAATTTGAAAAATAATAATTTTTAACTGTAGCAAATTTTAAATATACCGACGATTTAATTTTTTATAGTGAATTTTTCAAAAAATTATTTTTTGCTATCACAAATTTTAAATACGCCGAGGATTGCCTCTTCTATAGTGAATTTTTCAAAAAATTATTTTTTGCTATCACAAATTTTAAATACGCCGAGGATTGCCTTTTCTATAGTGAATTTGTCAAAAAATAATTTTTTACTGTCGCAAATTTTAAATATACCGAGGATTGCCTTTTCTATAGTGAATTTTTCAAAAAATGATTTTTTACTGTCGCAAATTTTAAATACGCCGAGGATTGCCTTTTCTATAGTGAATTTGTCAAAAAATAATTTTTTAATGTAGCAAAGTTTAAATATGCAGAGGATTTAATTTTCTATAGTGAATTTTTCAAAAAATTATTTTTTGCTCTCGCAAATTTTAAATACGCCGAGGATTGCCTTTTCTATAGTGAATTTGAAAAATAATAATTTTTAACTGTAGCAAATTTTAAATACGCCGAGGATTGCCTTTTCTATAGTGAATTTGAAAAATAATAATTTTTAACTGTAGCAAATTTTAAATATACCGACGATTTAATTTTTTATAGTGAATTTTTCAAAAAATTATTTTTTGCTATCACAAATTTTAAATACGCCGAGGATTGCCTTTTCTATAGTAAATTTTTCAAAAAATAATTTTTTCTGTCGCAAATTTTAAATACGCAGAGGATTGCCTTTTCTATAGTAAATTTTTCAAAAAATAATTTTTTATTGTCGCAAATTTTAAATACGAGGAGGATTGCCTTTTCTATAGTAAATTTATCAAAAAATAATTTTTTACTGTCGCAAATTTTAAATACGCCGAGGATTGCCTTTTCTATAGTGAATTTGTCAAAAAATAATTTTTTACTGTCGCAAATTTTAAATATACCGAGGATAGCCTTTTCTATAGTGAATTTTTCAAAAAATGATTTTTTACTGTCGCAAATTTTAAATACGCCGAGGATTGCCTTTTCTATAGTGAATTTGTCAAAAAATAATTTTTTAATGTAGCAAAGTTTAAATATACAGAGGATTTAATTTTCTATAGTGAATTTTTCAAAAAATTATTTTTTGCTCTCGCAAAGTTTAAATACGCTGAGGATTGCCTTTTCTATAGTAAATTTTTCAAAAAATAATTTTTTACTGTCGCAAGTTTTAAATACGCAGAGGATTGCCTTTTCTATAGTAAATTTTTCAAAAAATAATTTTTAACTGTCGCAAATTTTAAATACGCCAAGGATTGCCTTTTCTATAGTGAATTTTTCAAAATAATGTTTTTTACTGTCGCAAATTTTAAATACGCCGAGGATTGCCTTTTCTATAGTGAATTTGAAAAATAATAATTTTTAACTGTAGCAAATTTTAAATACGCCGAGGATTGCCTTTTCTATAGTGAATTTGAAAAATAATAATTTTTAACTGTAGCAAATTTTAAATATACCGACGATTTAATTTTTTATAGTGAATTTTTCAAAAAATTATTTTTTGCTATCACAAATTTTAAATACGCCGAGGATTGCCTTTTCTATAGTGAATTTTTCAAAAAATTATTTTTTGCTATCACAAATTTTAAATACGCCGAGGATTGCATTTTCTATAGTAAATTTTTCAAAAAATAATTTTTTACTGTCGCAAATTTTAAATACGCCGAGGATTGCCTTTTCTATAGTGAATTTGTCAAAAAATAATTTTTTAATGTAGCAAAGTTTAAATATGCAGAGGATTTAATTTTCTATAGTGAATTTTTCAAAAAATTATTTTTTGCTCTCGCAAAGTTTAAATACGCTGAGGATTGCCTTTTCTATAGTAAATTTTTCAAAAAATAATTTTTTACTGTCGCAAGTTTTAAATACGCAGAGGATTGCCTTTTCTATAGTAAATTTTTCAAAAAATAATTTTTAACTGTCGCAAATTTTAAATACGCCAAGGATTGCCTTTTCTATAGTGAATTTTTCAAAATAATGTTTTTTACTGTCGCAAATTTTAAATACGCCGAGGATTGCCTTTTCTATAGTGAATTTGAAAAATAATAATTTTTAACTGTAGCAAATTTTAAATACGCCGAGGATTGCCTTTTCTATAGTGAATTTTTCAAAATAATATTTTTTACTGTCGCAAATTTTAAATACGCCGAGGATTGCCTTTTCTATAGTGAATTTGAAAAATAATAATTTTTAACTGTAGCAAATTTTAAATATACCGACGATTTAATTTTTTATAGTGAATTTTTCAAAAAATTATTTTTTGCTATCACAAATTTTAAATACGCCGAGGATTGCCTTTTCTATAGTGAATTTTTCAAAAAATTATTTTTTGCTATCACAAATTTTAAATACGCCGAGGATTGCATTTTCTATACTAAATTTTTCAAAAAATAATTTTTTACTGTCGCAAATTTTAAATACGCCGAGGATTGCCTTTTCTATAGTGAATTTGTCAAAAAATAATTTTTTAATGTAGCAAAGTTTAAATATGCAGAGGATTTAATTTTCTATAGTGAATTTTTCAAAAAATTATTTTTTGCTCTCGCAAATTTTAAATACGCTGAGGATTGCCTTTTCTATAGTAAATTTTTCAAAAAATAATTTTTTACTGTCGCAAGTTTTAAATACGCAGAGGATTGCCTTTTCTATAGTAAATTTTTCAAAAATAATTTTTAACTGTCGCAAATTTTAAATACGCCAAGGATTGCCTTTTCTATAGTGAATTTTTCAAAATAATGTTTTTTACTGTCGCAAATTTTAAATACGCCGAGTATTGCCTTTTCTATAGTGAATTTGAAAAATAATAATTTTTAACTGTAGCAAATTTTAAATACGCCGAGGATTGCCTTTTTTATAGTGAATTTTTCAAAATAATATTTTTTACTGTCGCAAATTTTAAATACGCCGAGGATTGCCTTTTCTATAGTGAATTTGAAAAATAATAATTTTTAACTGTAGCAAATTTTAAATATACCGACGATTTAATTTTTTATAGTGAATTTTTCAAAAAATTATTTTTTGCTATCACAAATTTTAAATACGCCGAGGATTGCCTTTTCTATAGTGAATTTTTCAAAAAATTATTTTTTGCTATCACAAATTTTAAATACGCCGAGGATTGCATTTTCTATAGTAAATTTTTCAAAAAATAATTTTTTACTGTCGCAAATTTTAAATACGCAGAGGATTGCCTTTTCTATAGTAAATTTTTCAAAAAATAATTTTTTAATGTAGCAAAGTTTAAATATGCAGAGGATTTAATTTTCTATAGTGAATTTTTCAAAAAATTATTTTTTGCTCTCGCAAATTTTAAATACGCTGAGGATTGCCTTTTCTATAGTAAATTTTTCAAAAAATAATTTTTTACTGTCGCAAGTTTTAAATACGCAGAGGATTGCCTTTTCTATAGTAAATTTTTCAAAAAATAATTTTTAACTGTCGCAAATTTTAAATACGCCAAGGATTGCCTTTTCTATAGTGAATTTTTCAAAATAATGTTTTTTACTGTCGCAAATTTTAAATACGCCGAGGATTGCCTTTTCTATAGTGAATTTGAAAAATAATAATTTTTAACTGTAGCAAATTTTAAATACGCCGAGGATTGCCTTTTCTATAGTGAATTTTTCAAAATAATATTTTTTACTGTCGCAAATTTTAAATACGCCGAGGATTGCCTTTTCTATAGTGAATTTGAAAAATAATAATTTTTAACTGTAGCAAATTTTAAATATACCGACGATTTAATTTTTTATAGTGAATTTTTCAAAAAATTATTTTTCGCTATCACAAATTTTAAATACGCCGAGGATTGCCTTTTCTATAGTGAATTTTTCAAAAAATTATTTTTTGCTATCACAAATTTTAAATACGCCGAGGATTGCATTTTCTATAGTAAATTTTTCAAAAAATAATTTTTTACTGTCGCAAATTTTAAATACGCCGAGGATTGCCTTTTCTATAGTGAATTTGTCAAAAAATAATTTTTTAATGTAGCAAAGTTTAAATATGCAGAGGATTTAATTTTCTATAGTGAATTTTTCAAAAAATTATTTTTTGCTCTCGCAAGTTTTAAATACGCTGAGGATTGCCTTTTCTATAGTAAATTTTTCAAAAAATAATTTTTTACTGTCGCAAGTTTTAAATACGCAGAAGATTGCCTTTTCTATAGTAAATTTTTCAAAAAATAATTTTTAACTGTCGCAAATTTTAAATACGCCGAGGATTGCCTTTTCTATAGTGAATTTTTCAAAAAATTATTTTTTGCTATCACAAATTTTAAATACGCCGAGGATTGCCTTTTCTATAGTGAATTTGTCAAAAAATAATTTTTTACTATCGCAAATTTTAAATACGCCGAGGATTGCCTTTTCTATAGTGAATTTGAAAAATAATAATTTTTAACTGTAGCAAATTTTAAATATACCGACGATTTAATTTTTTATAGTGAATTTTTCAAAAAATTATTTTTTGCTATCACAAATTTTAAATACGCCGAGGATTGCCTTTTCTATAGTGAATTTTTCAAAAAATTATTTTTTGCTATCACAAATTTTAAATACGCCGAGGATTGCATTTTCTATAGTAAATTTTTCAAAAAATAATTTTTTACTGTCGCAAATTTTAAATACGCCGAGGATTGCCTTTTCTATAGTGAATTTATCAAAAAATAATTTTTTAATGTAGCGAAGTTTAAATATGCAGAGGATTTAATTTTCTATAGTGAATTTTTCAAAAAATTATTTTTTGCTCTCGCAAAGTTTAAATACGCTGAGGATTGCCTTTTCTATAGTAAATTTTTCAAAAAATAATTTTTTACTGTCGCAAGTTTTAAATACGCAGAGGATTGCCTTTTCTATAGTAAATTTTTCAAAAAATAATTTTTAACTGTCGCAAATTTTAAATACGCCAAGGATTGCCTTTTCTATAGTGAATTTTTCAAAATAATGTTTTTTACTGTCGCAAATTTTAAATACGCCGAGGATTGCCTTTTCTATAGTGAATTTGAAAAATAATAATTTTTAACTGTAGCAAATTTTAAATACGCCGAGGATTGCCTTTTCTATAGTGAATTTTTCAAAATAATATTTTTTACTGTCGCAAATTTTAAATACGCCGAGGATTGCCTTTTCTATAGTGAATTTGAAAAATAATAATTTTTAACTGTAGCAAATTTTAAATATACCGACGATTTAATTTTTTATAGTGAATTTTTCAAAAAATTATTTTTTGCTATCACAAATTTTAAATACGCCGAGGATTGCCTTTTCTATAGTGAATTTTTCAAAAAATTATTTTTTGCTATCACAAATTTTAAATACGCCGAGGATTGCATTTTCTATACTAAATTTTTCAAAAAATAATTTTTTACTGTCGCAAATTTTAAATACGCCGAGGATTGCCTTTTCTAGAGTGAATTTGTCAAAAAATAATTTTTTAATGTAGCAAAGTTTAAATATGCAGAGGATTTAATTTTCTATAGTGAATTTTTCAAAAAATTATTTTTTGCTCTCGCAAATTTTAAATACGCTGAGGATTGCCTTTTCTATAGTAAATTTTTCAAAAAATAATTTTTTACTGTCGCAAGTTTTAAATACGCAGAGGATTGCCTTTTCTATAGTAAATTTTTCAAAAAATAATTTTTAACTGTCGCAAATTTTAAATACGCCAAGGATTGCCTTTTCTATAGTGAATTTTTCAAAATAATGTTTTTTACTGTCGCAAATTTTAAATACGCCGAGGATTGCCTTTTCTATAGTGAATTTGAAAAATAATAATTTTTAACTGTAGCAAATTTTAAATACGCCGAGGATTGCCTTTTTTATAGTGAATTTTTCAAAATAATATTTTTTACTGTCGCAAATTTTAAATACGCCGAGGATTGCCTTTTCTATAGTGAATTTGAAAAATAATAATTTTTAACTGTAGCAAATTTTAAATATACCGACGATTTAATTTTTTATAGTGAATTTTTCAAAAAATTATTTTTTGCTATCACAAATTTTAAATACGCCGAGGATTGCCTTTTCTATAGTGAATTTTTCAAAAAATTATTTTTTGCTATCACAAATTTTAAATACGCCGAGGATTGCATTTTCTATAGTAAATTTTTCAAAAAATAATTTTTTACTGTCGCAAATTTTAAATACGCAGAGGATTGCCTTTTCTATAGTAAATTTTTCAAAAAATAATTTTTTAATGTAGCAAAGTTTAAATATGCAGAGGATTTAATTTTCTATAGTGAATTTTTCAAAAAATTATTTTTTGCTCTCGCAAATTTTAGATACGCTGAGGATTGCCTTTTCTATAGTAAATTTTTCAAAAAATAATTTTTTACTGTCGCAAGTTTTAAATACGCAGAGGATTGCCTTTTCTATAGTAAATTTTTCAAAAAATAATTTTTAACTGTCGCAAATTTTAAATACGCCAAGGATTGCCTTTTATATAGTGAATTTTTCAAAATAATGTTTTTTACTGTCGCAAATTTTAAATACGCCGAGGATTGCCTTTTCTATAGTGAATTTGAAAAATAATAATTTTTAACTGTAGCAAATTTTAAATACGCCGAGGATTGCCTTTTCTATAGTGAATTTTTCAAAATAATATTTTTTACTGTCGCAAATTTTAAATACGCCGAGGATTGCCTTTTCTATAGTGAATTTGAAAAATAATAATTTTTAACTGTAGCAAATTTTAAATATACCGACGATTTAATTTTTTATAGTGAATTTTTCAAAAAATTATTTTTCGCTATCACAAATTTTAAATACGCCGAGGATTGCCTTTTCTATAGTGAATTTTTCAAAAAATTATTTTTTGCTATCACAAATTTTAAATACGCCGAGGATTGCATTTTCTATAGTAAATTTTTCAAAAAATAATTTTTTACTGTCGCAAATTTTAAATACGCCGAGGATTGCCTTTTCTATAGTGAATTTGTCAAAAAATAATTTTTTAATGTAGCAAAGTTTAAATATGCAGAGGATTTAATTTTCTATAGTGAATTTTTCAAAAAATCATTTTTTGCTCTCGCAAATTTTAAATACGCTGAGGATTGCCTTTTCTATAGTAAATTTTTCAAAAAATAATTTTTTACTGTCGCAAGTTTTAAATACGCAGAAGATTGCCTTTTCTATAGTAAATTTTTCAAAAAATAATTTTTAACTGTCGCAAATTTTAAATACGCCAAGGATTGCCTTTTCTATAGTGAATTTTTCAAAATAATGTTTTTTACTGTCGGAAATTTTAAATACGCCGAGGATTGCCTTTTCTATAGTGAATTTGTCAAAAAATAATTTTTTAATGTAGCAAATTTTAAATATACAGAGGATTTAATTTTCTATAGTGAATTTTTCAAAAAATTATTTTTTGCTCTCGCAAATTTTAAATACGCTGAGGATTGCCTTTTCTATAGTAAATTTTTCAAAAAATAATTTTTTACTGTCGCAAATTTTAAATACGCAGAGGATTGCCTTTTCTATAGTAAATTTTTCAAAAAATTATTTTTTACTGTCACAAATTTTAAATACGCCGAGGATTACCTTTTCTATGGTGAATGTGTCAAAAAATAATTGTTTACTATCGCATATTTTTAATACTCCGGGGGTTGCCATTTCTATAGTGAATTTGTCAAAAAATAATTTTTTACTGTCGCAAATTTTAAATACGCCGAGGATTGCCTTTTCTATAGTGAATTTTTCAAAAAATTATTTTTTGCTCTCGCAAATTTTAAATACGCTGAGGATTGCCTTTTCTATAGTAAATTTTTCAAAAAATAATTTTTTACTGTCGCAAGTTTTAAATACGCAGAGGATTGCCTTTTCTATAGTAAATTTTTCAAAAAATAATTTTTAACTGTCGCAAATTTTAAATACGCCGAGGATTGCCTTTTCTATAGTGAATTTTTCAAAATAATGTTTTTTACTGTCGCAAATTTTAAATACGCCGAGGATTGCCTTTTCTATAGTGAATTTGAAAAATAATAATTTTTAACTGTAGCAAATTTTAAATACGCCGAGGATTGCCTTTTCTATAGTGAATTTTTCAAAATAATATTTTTTACTGTCGCAAATTTTAAATACGCCGAGGATTGCCTTTTCTATAGTGAATTTGAAAAATAATAATTTTTAACTGTAGCAAATTTTAAATATACCGACGATTTAATTTTTTATAGTGAATTTTTCAAAAAATTATTTTTTGCTATCACAAATTTTAAATACGCCGAGGATTGCCTTTTCTATAGTGAATTTTTCAAAAAATTATTTTTTGCTATCACAAATTTTAAATACGCCGAGGATTGCATTTTCTATAGTAAATTTTTCAAAAAATAATTTTTTACTGTCGCAAATTTTAAATACGCCGAGGATTGCCTTTTCTATAGTGAATTTGTCAAAAAATAATTTTTTAATGTAGCAAAGTTTAAATATGCAGAGGATTTAATTTTCTATAGTGAATTTTTCAAAAAATTATTTTTTGCTCTCGCAAATTTTAAATACGCTGAGGATTGCCTTTTCTATAGTAAATTTTTCAAAAAATAATTTTTTACTGTCGCAAATTTTAAATACGCAGAGGATTGCCTTTTCTATAGTAAATTTTTCAAAAAATTATTTTTTACTGTCACAAATTTTAAATACGCCGAGGATTACCTTTTCTATGGTGAATGTGTCAAAAAATAATTGTTTACTATCGCATATTTTTAATACTCCGGGGGTTGCCATTTCTATAGTGAATTTGTCAAAAAATAATTTTTTACTGTCGCAAATTTTAAATACGCCGAGGATTGCCTTTTCTATAGTGAATTTTTCAAAAAATTATTTTTTACTGTCGCAAATTTTAAATATACCGAGGATTGCCTTTTCTATAGTGAATTTTTCAAAAAATGATTTTTTACTGTCGCAAATTTTAAATACGCCGAGGATTGCCTTTTCTATAGTGAATTTGTCAAAAAATAATTTTTTAATGTAGCAAATTTTAAATATACAGAGGATTTAATTTTCTATAGTGAATTTTTCAAAAAATTATTTTTTGCTCTCGCAAATTTTAAATACGCTGAGGATTGCCTTTTCTATAGTAAATTTTTCAAAAAATAATTTTTTACTGTCGCAAGTTTTAAATACGCAGAGGATTGCCTTTTCTATAGTAAATTTTTCAAAAAATAATTTTTAACTGTCGCAAATTTTAAATACGCCAAGGATTGCCTTTTCTATAGTGAATTTTTCAAAATAATGTTTTTTACTGTCGCAAATTTTAAATACGCCGAGGATTGCCTTTTCTATAGTGAATATGAAAAATAATAATTTTTAACTGTAGCAAATTTTAAATATACCGACGATTTAATTTTTTATAGTGAATTTTTCAAAAAATTATTTTTTGCTATCACAAATTTTAAATACGCCGAGGATTGCCTTTTCTATAGTGAATTTTTCAAAAAATTATTTTTTATTGTCGCAAATTTTAAATACGAGGAGGATTGCCTTTTCTATAGTAAATTTATCAAAAAATAATTTTTTACTGTCGCAAATTTTAAATACGCCGAGGATTGCCTTTTCTATAGTGAATTTGTCAAAAAATAATCTTTTACTGTCGCAAATTTTAAATATACCGAGGATTGCCTTTTCTATAGTGAATTTTTCAAAAAATGATTTTTTACTGTCGCAAATTTTAAATACGCCGAGGATTGCCTTTTCTATAGTGAATTTGTCAAAAAATAATTTTTTAATGTAGCAAAGTTTAAATATGCAGAGGATTTAATTTTCTATAGTGAATTTTTCAAAAAATTATTTTTTGCTCTCGCAAAGTTTAAATACGCTGAGGATTGCCTTTTCTATAGTAAATTTTTCAAAAAATAATTTTTTACTGTCGCAAGTTTTAAATACGCAGAGGATTGCCTTTTCTATAGTAAATTTTTCAAAAAATAATTTTTTACTGTCGCAAATTTTAAATACGCCGAGGATTGCCTTTTCTATAGTGAATTTGTCAAAAAATAATTTTTTAATGTAGCAAAGTTTAAATATGCCGAGGATTGCCTTTTCTATAGTGAATTTTTCAAAATAATATTTTTTACTATCGCAAATTTTAAATACGCCGAGGATTGCCTTTTCTATAGTGAATTTGAAAAATAATAATTTTTAACTGTAGCAAATTTTAAATATACCGACGATTTAATTTTTTATAGTGAATTTTTCAAAAAATTATTTTTTGCTATCACAAATTTTAAATACGCCGAGGATTGCCTTTTCTATAGTGAATTTTTCAAAAAATTATTTTTTGCTATCACAAATTTTAAATACGCCGAGGATTGCATTTTCTATAGTAAATTTTTCAAATAATAATTTTTTACTGTCGCAAATTTTAAATACGCCGAGGATTGCCTTTTCTATAGTGAATTTGTCAAAAAATAATTTTTTGCTCTCGCAAATTTTAAATACGCTGAGGATTGCCTTTTCTATAGTGAATTTGAAAAATAATAATTTTTAACTGTAGCAAATTTTAAATATACCGACGATTTAATTTTTTATAGTGAATTTTTCAAAAAATTATTTTTTGCTATCACAAATTTTAAATACGCCGAGGATTGCCTTTTCTATAGTGAATTTTTCAAAAAATTATTTTTTGCTATCACAAATTTTAAATACGCCGAGGATTGCCTTTTCTATAGTGAATTTGTCAAAAAATAATTTTTTACTATCGCAAATTTTAAATACGCCGAGGATTGCCTTTTCTATAGTGAATTTGAAAAATAATAATTTTTAACTGTAGCAAATTTTAAATATACCGACGATTTAATTTTTTATAGTGAATTTTTCAAAAAATTATTTTTTGCTATCACAAATTTTAAATACGCCGAGGATTGCCTTTTCTATAGTGAATTTTTCAAAAAATTATTTTTTGCTATCACAAATTTTAAATACGCCGAGGATTGCCTTTTCTATAGTGAATTTGTCAAAAAATAATTTTTTAATGTAGCAAAGTTTAAATATGCCGAGGATTGCCTTTTCTATAGTGAATTTTTCAAAATAATATTTTTTACTATCGCAAATTTTAAATACGCCGAGGATTGCCTTTTCTATAGTGAATTTGAAAAATAATAATTTTTAACTGTAGCAAATTTTAAATATACCGACGATTTAATTTTTTATAGTGAATTTTTCAAAAAATTATTTTTTGCTATCACAAATTTTAAATACGCCGAGGATTGCCTTTTCTATAGTGAATTTTTCAAAAAATTATTTTTTGCTATCACAAATTTTAAATACGCCGAGGATTGCATTTTCTATAGTAAATTTTTCAAAAAATAATTTTTTACTGTCGCAAATTTTAAATACGCCGAGGATTGCCTTTTCTATAGTGAATTTGTCAAAAAATAATTTTTTGCTCTCGCAAATTTTAAATACGCTGAGGATTGCCTTTTCTATAGTAAATTTTTCAAAAAATTATTTTTTACTGTCACAAATTTTAAATACGCCGAGGATTACCTTTTCTATGGTGAATGTGTCAAAAAATAATTGTTTACTATCGCATATTTTTAATACTCCGGGGGTTGCCATTTCTATAGTGAATTTGTCAAAAAATAATTTTTTACTGTCGCAAATTTTAAATACGCCGAGGATTGCCTTTTCTATAGTGAATTTTTCAAAAAATTATTTTTTGCTATCGCAAATTTTAAATACGCTGAGGATTGCCTTTTCTATAGTAAATTTTTCAAAAAATAATTTTTTACTGTCGCAAGTTTTAAATACGCAGAGGATTGCCTTTTCTATAGTAAATTTATCAAAAAATAATTTTTTACTGTCGCAAATTTTAAATACGCCTAGTATTGCCTTTTCTATAGCGAATTTGTCAAAAAATAATTTTTTCCTGTCGAAAATTTTAAACACGCCGAGTATTGCCCTTTTATAGCAAATTTTTCAAAAAATAATTTTTTACTGTCGCCAATTTTAAATACGCCGAGGATTGCCTTTTCTATGGTGTATTGGTCAAAATAATATTTGTTACTGTCGCAAGTTTTAAATACGCCGAGGATTGCCTTTTCTATAGTGAATTTGTCAACAAATAATTTTTTACTGTCGCAAATGTTAAATACGCAGAGGATTGCCTTTTCTATAGTAAATTTTTCAAAAAATATTTTTTTAATGTAGCAAAGTTTAAATATGCAGAGGATTTAATTTTCTATAGTGAATTTTTCAAAAAATTATTTTTTGCTCTCGCAAATTTTAAATACGCTGAGGATTGCCTTTTCTATAGTGAATTTGAAAAATAATAATTTTTAACTGTAGCAAATTTTAAATATACCGACGATTTAATTTTTTATAGTGAATTTTTCAAAAAATTATTTTTTGCTATCACAAATTTTAAATACGCCGAGGATTGCCTTTTCTATAGTGAATTTTTCAAAATAATATTTTTTACTGTCGCAAATTTTGAATACGCCGAGGATTGCCTTTTCTATAGTGAATTTGAAAAATAATAATTTTTAACTGTAGCAAATTTTAAATATACCGACGATTTAATTTTTTATAGTGAATTTTTCAAAAAATTATTTTTTGCTATCACAAATTTTAAATACGCCGAGGATTGCCTTTTCTATAGTGAATTTTTCAAAAAATTATTTTTTGCTATCACAAATTTTAAATACGCCGAGGATTGCATTTTCTATAGTAAATTTTTCAAAAAATAATTTTTTACTGTCGCAAATTTTAAATACGCCGAGGATTGCCTTTTCTATAGTGAATTTGTCAAAAAATAATTTTTTAATGTAGCAAAGTTTAAATATGCAGAGGATTTAATTTTCTATAGTGAATTTTTCAAAAAATTTTTTTTTGCTCTCGCAAATTTTAAATACGCTGAGGATTGCCTTTTCTATAGTAAATTTTTCAAAAAATAATTTTTTACTGTCGCAAGTTTTAAATACGCAGAGGATTGCCTTTTCTATAGTAAATTTTTCAAAAAATAATTTTTAACTGTCGCAAATTTTAAATACGCCAAGGATTGCCTTTTCTATAGTGAATTTTTCAAAATAATGTTTTTTACTGTCGCAAATTTTAAATACGCCGAGGATTGCCTTTTCTATAGTGAATTTGAAAAATAATAATTTTTAACTGTAGCAAATTTTAAATACGCCGAGGATTGCCTTTTCTATAGTGAATTTTTCAAAATAATATTTTTTACTGTCGCAAATTTTAAATACGCCGAGGATTGCCTTTTCTATAGTGAATTTGAAAAATAATAATTTTTAACTGTAGCAAATTTTAAATATACCGACGATTTAATTTTTTATAGTGAATTTTTCAAAAAATTATTTTTTGCTATCACAAATTTTAAATACGCCGAGGATTGCCTTTTCTATAGTGAATTTGTCAAAAAATAATTTCTTCCTGTCGAAAATTTTAAATTCCCCGAGGATTGCCTTTTCTATAGTAAATTTTTCAAGAAATTATTTGTTACGGCCGCAAATTTTAAATACGCCTAGTATTGCCTTTTCTATAGCGAATTTGTCAAAAAATAATTTTTTCCTGTCGAAAATTTTAAACACGCCGAGAATTGCCCTTTTATAGCAAATTTTTCAAAAAATAATTTTTTACTGTCGCCAATTTTAAATACGCCGAGGATTTCCTTTTCTATGGTGAATTGGTCAAAATAATATTTGTTACTGTCGCAAGTTTTAAATACGCCGAGGATTGCCTTTTCTATAGTGAATTTGTCAACAAATAATTTTTTACTGTCGCAAATTTTAAATACGCAGAGGATTGCCTTTTCTATAGTGAATTTTTCAAAATAATATTTTTTACTGTCGCAAATTTTAAATACGCCGAGGATTGCCTTTTCTATAGTGAATTTTTCAAAATAATATTTTTTACTGTCGCAAATTTTAAATACGCCGAGGATTGCCTTTTCTATAGTGAATTTGAAAAATAATAATTTTTAACTGTAGCAAATTTTAAATATACCGAGGATTTAATTTTCTATAGTGAATTTTTCAAAAAATTATTTTTTGCTATCACAAATTTTAAATACGCTGAGGATTGCCTTTTCTATAGTAAATTTTTCAAAAAATAATTTTTTACTGTCGCAAATTTTAAATACGCAGAGGATTGCCTTTTCTATAGTAAATTTTTCAAAAAATAATTTTTTACTGTCGCAAATTTTAAATACGCCGAGGATTGCCATTCTATAGTGAATTTGTCAAAATAATATTTTTTACTGTCGCAAATTTTAAATACGCCGAGGATTGCCTTTTCTATAGTGAATTTGTCACAAAATAATATTTTACTGTAGCAAATTTTAAATATACCGAGGATTTAATTTTCTATAGTGAATTTTTCAAAAAATTATTTTTTGCTGTCGCAAATTTTAACTACGCCTAGGATTGCCTTTTCTATAGTAAATTTTTCAAAAAAATATTTTTTTTCTGTCGCAAATTTTAAATACGAGGAGGATTGCCTTTTCTATAGTAAATTTATCAAAAAATAATTTTTTACTGTCGCAAATTTTAAATACGCCGAGGATTGCCTTTTCTATAGTGAATTTTTCAAAAAATAATTTTTTACTGTCGCAAATTTTAAATATACCGAGGATTGCCTTTTCTATAGTGAATTTTTCAAAAAATGATTTTTTACTGTCGCAAATTTTAAATACGCCGAGGATTGCCTTTTCTATAGTGAATTTGTCAAAAAATAATTTTTTAATGTAGCAAATTTTAAATATACCGAGGATTTAATTTTCTATAGTGAATTTTTCAAAAAATTATTTTTTGCTCTCGCAAATTTTAAATACGCCGAGGATTGCCTTTTCTATAGTAAATTTTTCAAAAAATAATTTTTTACTGTCGCAAATTTTAAATACGAGGAGGATTGCCTTTTCTATAGTAAATTTATCAAAAAATAATTTTTTACTGTCGCAAATTTTAAATACGCCGAGGATTGCCTTTTCTATAGTGAATTTGTCAAAAAATAATTTTTTACTGTCGCAAATTTTAAATATACCGAGGATTGCCTTTTCTATAGTGAATTTGTCAGAAAATAATTTTTTAATGTAGCAAATTTTAAATATACAGAGGATTTAATTTTCTATAGTGAATTTTTCAAAAAATTATATTTTGCTCTCGCAAATTTTAAATACGCTGAGGATTGCCTTTTCTATAGTGAATTTTTCAAAAAATTATTTTTTGCTCTCGCAAATTTTAAATACGCTGAGGATTGCCTTTTCTATAGTAAATTTTTCAAAAAATAATTTTTTACTGTCGCAAATTTTAAATACGCCGAGGATTGCCTTTTCTATAGTGAATTTGTCAAAAAATAATTTTTTAATGTAGCAAAGTTTAAATATGCAGAGGATTTAATTTTCTATAGTGAATTTTTCAAAAAATTATTTTTTGCTCTCGCAAATTTTAAATACGCTGAGGATTGCCTTTTCTATAGTAAATTTTTCAAAAAATAATTTTTTACTGTCGCAAATTTTAAATACGCAGAGGATTGCCTTTTCTATAGTAAATTTTTCAAAAAATTATTTTTTACTGTCACAAATTTTAAATACGCCGAGGATTACCTTTTCTATGGTGAATGTGTCAAAAAATAATTGTTTACTATCGCATATTTTTAATACTCCGGGGGTTGCCATTTCTATAGTGAATTTGTCAAAAAATAATTTTTACTGTCGCAAATTTTAAATACGCCGAGGATTGCCTTTTCTATAGTGAATTTTTCAAAAAATTATTTTTTACTGTCGCAAATTTTAAATATACCGAGGATTGCCTTTTCTATAGTGAATTTTTCAAAAAATGATTTTTTACTGTCGCAAATTTTAAATACGCCGAGGATTGCCTTTTCTATAGTGAATTTGTCAAAAAATAATTTTTTAATGTAGCAAATTTTAAATATACAGAGGATTTAATTTTCTATAGTGAATTTTTCAAAAAATTATTTTTTGCTCTCGCAAATTTTAAATACGCTGAGGATTGCCTTTTCTATAGTAAATTTTTCAAAAAATAATTTTTTACTGTCGCAAATTTTAAATACGCACAGGATTGCCTTTTCTATAGTAAATTTTTCAAAAAATTATTTTTTACTGTCACAAATTTTAAATACGCCGAGGATTACCTTTTCTATGGTGAATGTGTCAAAAAATAATTGTTTACTATCGCATATTTTTAATACTCCGGGGGTTGCCATTTCTATAGTGAATTTGTCAAAAAATAATTTTTTACTGTCGCAAATTTTAAATACGCCGAGGATTGCCTTTTCTATAGTGAATTTTTCAAAAAATTATTTTTTGCTCTCGCAAATTTTAAATACGCTGAGGATTGCCTTTTCTATAGTAAATTTTTCAAAAAATAATTTTTTACTGTCGCAAGTTTTAAATACGCAGAGGATTGCCTTTTCTATAGTAAATTTTTCAAAAAATAATTTTTAACTGTCGCAAATTTTAAATACGCCAAGGATTGCCTTTTCTATAGTGAATTTTTCAAAATAATGTTTTTTACTGTCGCAAATTTTAAATACGCCGAGGATTGCCTTTTCTATAGTGAATTTGAAAAATAATAATTTTTAACTGTAGCAAATTTTAAATATACCGACGATTTAATTTTTTATAGTGAATTTTTCAAAAAATTATTTTTTGCTATCACAAATTTTAAATACGCCGAGGATTGCCTTTTCTATAGTGAATTTTTCAAAAAATTATTTTTTATTGTCGCAAATTTTAAATACGAGGAGGATTGCCTTTTCTATAGTAAATTTATCAAAAAATAATTTTTTACTGTCGCAAATTTTAAATACGCCGAGGATTGCCTTTTCTATAGTGAATTTGTCAAAAAATAATCTTTTACTGTCGCAAATTTTAAATATACCGAGGATTGCCTTTTCTATAGTGAATTTTTCAAAAAATGATTTTTTACTGTCGCAAATTTTAAATACGCCGAGGATTGCCTTTTCTATAGTGAATTTGTCAAAAAATAATTTTTTAATGTAGCAAAGTTTAAATATGCAGAGGATTTAATTTTCTATAGTGAATTTTTCAAAAAATTATTTTTTGCTCTCGCAAAGTTTAAATACGCTGAGGATTGCCTTTTCTATAGTAAATTTCTCAAAAAATAATTTTTTACTGTCGCCAGTTTTAAATACGCAGAGGATTGCCTTTTCTATAGTGAATTTGTCAAAAAATAATTTTTTGCTCTCGCAAATTTTAAATACGCTGAGGATTGCCTTTTCTATAGTAAATTTTTCAAAAAATTATTTTTTACTGTCACAAATTTTAAATACGCCGAGGATAACCTTTTCTATGGTGAATGTGTCAAAAAATAATTGTTTACTATCGCATATTTTTAATACTCCGGGGGTTGCCATTTCTATAGTGAATTTGTCAAAAAATAATTTTTTACTGTCGCAAATTTTAAATACGCCGAGGATTGCCTTTTCTATAGTGAATTTGTCAAAAAATAATTTTTTAATGTAGCAAAGTTTAAATATGCCGAGGATTGCCTTTTCTATAGTGAATTTTTCAAAATAATATTTCTTACTGTCGCAAATTTTAAATACGCCGAGGATTGCCTTTTCTATAGTGAATTTGAAAAATAATAATTTTTAACTGTAGCAAATTTTAAATATACCGACGATTTAATTTTTTATAGTGAATTTTTCAAAAAATTATTTTTTGCTATCACAAATTTTAAATACGCCGAGGATTGCCTTTTCTATAGTGAATTTTTCAAAAAATTATTTTTTGCTATCACAAATTTTAAATACGCCGAGGATTGCATTTTCTATAGTAAATTTTTCAAAAAATAATTTTTTACTGTCGCAAATTTTAAATACGCCGAGGATTGCCTTTTCTATAGTGAATTTGTCAAAAAATAATTTTTTAATGTAGCAAAGTTTAAATATGCAGAGGATTTAATTTTCTATAGTGAATTTTTCAAAAATTTTTTTTTTGCTCTCGCAAATTTTAAATACGCTGAGGATTGCCTTTTCTATAGTAAATTTTTCAAAAAATAATTTTTTACTGTCGCAAGTTTTAAATACGCAGAGGATTTCCTTTTCTATAGTAAATTTTTCAAAAAATAATTTTTAACTGTCGCAAATTTTAAATACGCCAAGGATTGCCTTTTCTATAGTGAATTTTTCAAAATAATGTTTTTTACTGTCGCAAATTTTAAATACGCCGAGGATTGCCTTTTCTATAGTGAATTTGAAAAATAATAATTTTTAACTGTAGCAAATTTTAAATACGCCGAGGATTGCCTTTTCTATAGTGAATTTTTCAAAATAATATTTTTTACTGTCGCAAATTTTAAATACGCCGAGGATTGCCTTTTCTATAGTGAATTTGAAAAATAATAATTTTTAACTGTAGCAAATTTTAAATATACCGACGATTTAATTTTTTATAGTGAATTTTTCAAAAAATTATTTTTTGCTATCACAAATTTTAAATACGCCGAGGATTGCCTTTTCTATAGTGAATTTGTCAAAAAATAATTTCTTCCTGTCGAAAATTTTAAATTCCCCGAGGATTGCCTTTTCTATAGTAAATTTTTCAAGAAATTATTTGTTACGGTCGCAAATTTTAAATACGCCTAGTATTGCCTTTTCTATAGCGAATTTGTCAAAAAATAATTTTTTCCTGTCGAAAATTTTAAACACGCCGAGAATTGCCCTTTTATAGCAAATTTTTCAAAAAATAATTTTTTACTGTCGCCAATTTTAAATACGCCGAGGATTGCCTTTTCTATGGTGAATTGGTCAAAATAATATTTGTTACTGTCGCAAGTTTTAAATACGCCGAGGATTGCCTTTTCTATAGTGAATTTGTCAACAAATAATTTTTTACTGTCGCAAATTTTAAATACGCAGAGGATTGCCTTTTCTATAGTGAATTTTTCAAAATAATATTTTTTACTGTCGCAAATTTTAAATACGCCGAGGATTGCCTTTTCTATAGTGAATTTTTCAAAATAATATTTTTTACTGTCGCAAATTTTAAATACGCCGAGGATTGCCTTTTCTATAGTGAATTTGAAAAATAATAATTTTTAACTGTAGCAAATTTTAAATATACCGAGGATTTAATTTTCTATAGTGAATTTTTCAAAAAATTATTTTTTGCTATCACAAATTTTAAATACGCTGAGGATTGCCTTTTCTATAGTAAATTTTTCAAAAAATAATTTTTTACTGTCGCAAATTTTAAATACGCCGAGGATTGCCATTCTATAGTGAATTTGTCAAAATAATATTTTTTACTGTCGCAAATTTTAAATACGCCGAGGATTGCCTTTTCTATAGTGAATTTGTCACAAAATAATATTTTACTGTAGCAAATTTTAAATATACCGAGGATTTAATTTTCTATAGTGAATTTTTCAAAAAATTATTTTTTGCTGTCGCAAATTTTAACTACGCCTAGGATTGCCTTTTCTATAGTAAATTTTTCAAAAAAATATTTTTTTTCTGTCGCAAATTTTAAATACGAGGAGGATTGCCTTTTCTATAGTAAATTTATCAAAAAATAATTTTTTTACTGTCGCAAATTTTAAATACGCCGAGGATTGCCTTTTCTATAGTGAATTTTTCAAAAAATAATTTTTTACTGTCGCAAATTTTAAATATACCGAGGATTGCCTTTTCTATAGTGAATTTTTCAAAAAATGATTTTTTACTGTCGCAAATTTTAAATACGCCGAGGATTGCCTTTTCTATAGTGAATTTGTCAAAAAATAATTTTTTAATGTAGCAAATTTTAAATATACCGAGGATTTAATTTTCTATAGTGAATTTTTCAAAAAATTATTTTTTGCTCTCGCAAATTTTAAATACGCCGAGGATTGCCTTTTCTATAGTAAATTTTTCAAAAAATAATTTTTTACTGTCGCAAATTTTAAATACGAGGAGGATTGCCTTTTCTATAGTAAATTTATCAAAAAATAATTTTTTACTGTCGCAAATTTTAAATACGCCGAGGATTGCCTTTTCTATAGTGAATTTGTCAAAAAATAATTTTTTACTGTCGCAAATTTTAAATATACCGAGGATTGCCTTTTCTATAGTGAATTTGTCAGAAAATAATTTTTTAATGTAGCAAATTTTAAATATACAGAGGATTTAATTTTCTATAGTGAATTTTTCAAAAAATTATTTTTTGCTCTCGCAAATTTTAAATACGCTGAGGATTGCCTTTTCTATAGTGAATTTTTCAAAAAATTATTTTTTGCTCTCGCAAATTTTAAATACGCTGAGGATTGCCTTTTCTATAGTAAATTTTTCAAAAAATAATTTTTAACTGTCGCAAATTTTAAATACGCCAAGGATTGCCTTTTCTATAGTGAATTTTTCAAAATAATGTTTTTTACTGTCGCAAATTTTAAATACGCCGAGGATTGCCTTTTCTATAGTGAATTTGTCAAAAAATAATTTTTTAATGTAGCAAATTTTAAATATACCGAGGATTTAATTTTCTATAGTGAATTTTTCAAAAAATTATTTTTTGCTCTCGCAAATTTTAAATACGCCGAGGATTGCCTTTTCTATAGTGAATTTGTCAAAAAAATAATTTTTTACTGTCGCAAATTTTAAATATACCGAGGATTGCCTTTTCTATAGTGAATTTGTCAGAAAATAATTTTTTAATGTAGCAAATTTTAAATATACAGAGGATTTAATTTTCTATAGTGAATTTTTCAAAAAATTATTTTTTGCTCTCGCAAATTTTAAATACGCTGAGGATTGCCTTTTCTATAGTGAATTTTTCAAAAAATTATTTTTTGCTCTCGCAAATTTTAAATACGCTGAGGATTGCCTTTTCTATAGTAAATTTTTCAAAAAATAATTTTTTACTGTCGCAAGTTTTAAATACGCAGAGGATTTCCTTTTCTATAGTAAATTTTTCAAAAAATAATTTTTAACTGTCGCAAATTTTAAATACGCCAAGGATTGCCTTTTCTATAGTGAATTTTTCAAAATAATGTTTTTTACTGTCGCAAATTTTAAATACGCCGAGGATTGCCTTTTCTATAGTGAATTTGAAAAATAATAATTTTTAACTGTAGCAAATTTTAAATACGCCGAGGATTGCCTTTTCTATAGTGAATTTTTCAAAATAATATTTTTTACTGTCGCAAATTTTAAATACGCCGAGGATTGCCTTTTCTATAGTGAATTTGAAAAATAATAATTTTTAACTGTAGCAAATTTTAAATATACCGACGATTTAATTTTTTATAGTGAATTTTTCAAAAAATTATTTTTTGCTATCACAAATTTTAAATACGCCGAGGATTGCCTTTTCTATAGTGAATTTGTCAAAAAATAATTTCTTCCTGTCGAAAATTTTAAATTCCCCGAGGATTGCCTTTTCTATAGTAAATTTTTCAAGAAATTATTTGTTACGGTCGCAAATTTTAAATACGCCTAGTATTGCCTTTTCTATAGCGAATTTGTCAAAAAATAATTTTTTCCTGTCGAAAATTTTAAACACGCCGAGAATTGCCCTTTTATAGCAAATTTTTCAAAAAATAATTTTTTACTGTCGCCAATTTTAAATACGCCGAGGATTGCCTTTTCTATGGTGAATTGGTCAAAATAATATTTGTTACTGTCGCAAGTTTTAAATACGCCGAGGATTGCCTTTTCTATAGTGAATTTGTCAACAAATAATTTTTTACTGTCGCAAATTTTAAATACGCAGAGGATTGCCTTTTCTATAGTGAATTTTTCAAAATAATATTTTTTACTGTCGCAAATTTTAAATACGCCGAGGATTGCCTTTTCTATAGTGAATTTTTCAAAATAATATTTTTTACTGTCGCAAATTTTAAATACGCCGAGGATTGCCTTTTCTATAGTGAATTTGAAAAATAATAATTTTTAACTGTAGCAAATTTTAAATATACCGAGGATTTAATTTTCTATAGTGAATTTTTCAAAAAATTATTTTTTTGCTATCACAAATTTTAAATACGCTGAGGATTGCCTTTTCTATAGTAAATTTTTCAAAAAATAATTTTTTACTGTCGCAAATTTTAAATACGCCGAGGATTGCCATTCTATAGTGAATTTGTCAAAATAATATTTTTTACTGTCGCAAATTTTAAATACGCCGAGGATTGCCTTTTCTATAGTGAATTTGTCACAAAATAATATTTTACTGTAGCAAATTTTAAATATACCGAGGATTTAATTTTCTATAGTGAATTTTTCAAAAAATTATTTTTTGCTGTCGCAAATTTTAACTACGCCTAGGATTGCCTTTTCTATAGTAAATTTTTCAAAAAAATATTTTTTTTCTGTCGCAAATTTTAAATACGAGGAGGATTGCCTTTTCTATAGTAAATTTATCAAAAAATAATTTTTTACTGTCGCAAATTTTAAATACGCCGAGGATTGCCTTTTCTATAGTGAATTTTTCAAAAAATAATTTTTTACTGTCGCAAATTTTAAATATACCGAGGATTGCCTTTTCTATAGTGAATTTTTCAAAAAATGATTTTTTACTGTCGCAAATTTTAAATACGCCGAGGATTGCCTTTTCTATAGTGAATTTGTCAAAAAATAATTTTTTAATGTAGCAAATTTTAAATATACCGAGGATTTAATTTTCTATAGTGAATTTTTCAAAAAATTATTTTTTGCTCTCGCAAATTTTAAATACGCCGAGGATTGCCTTTTCTATAGTAAATTTTTCAAAAAATAATTTTTTACTGTCGCAAATTTTAAATACGAGGAGGATTGCCTTTTCTATAGTAAATTTATCAAAAAATAATTTTTTACTGTCGCAAATTTTAAATACGCCGAGGATTGCCTTTTCTATAGTGAATTTGTCAAAAAATAATTTTTTACTGTCGCAAATTTTAAATATACCGAGGATTGCCTTTTCTATAGTGAATTTGTCAGAAAATAATTTTTTAATGTAGCAAATTTTAAATATACAGAGGATTTAATTTTCTATAGTGAATTTTTCAAAAAATTATTTTTTGCTCTCGCAAATTTTAAATACGCTGAGGATTGCCTTTTCTATAGTGAATTTTTCAAAAAATTATTTTTTGCTCTCGCAAATTTTAAATACGCTGAGGATTGCCTTTTCTATAGTAAATTTTTCAAAAAATAATTTTTTACTGTCGCAAATTTTAAATACGCCGAGGATTGCCTTTTCTATAGTGAATTTGTCAAAAAATAATTTTTTAATGTAGCAAAGTTTAAATATGCAGAGGATTTAATTTTCTATAGTGAATTTTTCAAAAAATTATTTTTTGCTCTCGCAAATTTTAAATACGCTGAGGATTGCCTTTTCTATAGTAAATTTTTCAAAAAATAATTTTTTACTGTCGCAAATTTTAAATACGCAGAGGATTGCCTTTTCTATAGTAAATTTTTCAAAAAATTATTTTTTACTGTCACAAATTTTAAATACGCCGAGGATTACCTTTTCTATGGTGAATGTGTCAAAAAATAATTGTTTACTATCGCATATTTTTAATACTCCGGGGGTTGCCATTTCTATAGTGAATTTGTCAAAAAATAATTTTTACTGTCGCAAATTTTAAATACGCCGAGGATTGCCTTTTCTATAGTGAATTTTTCAAAAAATTATTTTTTACTGTCGCAAATTTTAAATATACCGAGGATTGCCTTTTCTATAGTGAATTTTTCAAAAAATGATTTTTTACTGTCGCAAATTTTAAATACGCCGAGGATTGCCTTTTCTATAGTGAATTTGTCAAAAAATAATTTTTTAATGTAGCAAATTTTAAATATACAGAGGATTTAATTTTCTATAGTGAATTTTTCAAAAAATTATTTTTTGCTCTCGCAAATTTTAAATACGCTGAGGATTGCCTTTTCTATAGTAAATTTTTCAAAAAATAATTTTTTACTGTCGCAAATTTTAAATACGCAGAGGATTGCCTTTTCTATAGTAAATTTTTCAAAAAATTATTTTTTACTGTCACAAATTTTAAATACGCCGAGGATTACCTTTTCTATGGTGAATGTGTCAAAAAATAATTGTTTACTATCGCATATTTTTAATACTCCGGGGGTTGCCATTTCTATAGTGAATTTGTCAAAAAATAATTTTTTACTGTCGCAAATTTTAAATACGCCGAGGATTGCCTTTTCTATAGTGAATTTTTCAAAAAATTATTTTTTGCTCTCGCAAATTTTAAATACGCTGAGGATTGCCTTTTCTATAGTAAATTTTTCAAAAAATAATTTTTTACTGTCGCAAGTTTTAAATACGCAGAGGATTGCCTTTTCTATAGTAAATTTTTCAAAAAATAATTTTTAACTGTCGCAAATTTTAAATACGCCAAGGATTGCCTTTTCTATAGTGAATTTTTCAAAATAATGTTTTTTACTGTCGCAAATTTTAAATACGCCGAGGATTGCCTTTTCTATAGTGAATTTGAAAAATAATAATTTTTAACTGTAGCAAATTTTAAATATACCGACGATTTAATTTTTTATAGTGAATTTTTCAAAAAATTATTTTTTGCTATCACAAATTTTAAATACGCCGAGGATTGCCTTTTCTATAGTGAATTTTTCAAAAAATTATTTTTTATTGTCGCAAATTTTAAATACGAGGAGTATTGCCTTTTCTATAGTAAATTTATCAAAAAATAATTTTTTACTGTCGCAAATTTTAAATACGCCGAGGATTGCCTTTTCTATAGTGAATTTGTCAAAAAATAATCTTTTACTGTCGCAAATTTTAAATATACCGAGGATTGCCTTTTCTATAGTGAATTTTTCAAAAAATGATTTTTTACTGTCGCAAATTTTAAATACGCCGAGGATTGCCTTTTCTATAGTGAATTTGTCAAAAAATAATTTTTTAATGTAGCAAAGTTTAAATATGCAGAGGATTTAATTTTCTATAGTGAATTTTTCAAAAAATTATTTTTTGCTCTCGCAAAGTTTAAATACGCTGAGGATTGCCTTTTCTATAGTAAATTTTTCAAAAAATAATTTTTTACTGTCGCAAGTTTTAAATACGCAGAGGATTGCCTTTTCTATAGTGAATTTGTCAAAAAATAATTTTTTGCTCTCGCAAATTTTAAATACGCTGAGGATTGCCTTTTCTATAGTAAATTTTTCAAAAAATTATTTTTTACTGTCACAAATTTTAAATACGCCGAGGATAACCTTTTCTATGGTGAATGTGTCAAAAAATAATTGTTTACTATCGCATATTTTTAATACTCCGGGGGTTGCCATTTCTATAGTGAATTTGTCAAAAAATAATTTTTTACTGTCGCAAATTTTAAATACGCCGAGGATTGCCTTTTCTATAGTGAATTTGTCAAAAAATAATTTTTTAATGTAGCAAAGTTTAAATATGCCGAGGATTGCCTTTTCTATAGTGAATTTTTCAAAATAATATTTTTTACTGTCGCAAATTTTAAATACGCCGAGGATTGCCTTTTCTATAGTGAATTTGAAAAATAATAATTTTTAACTGTAGCAAATTTTAAATATACCGACGATTTAATTTTTTATAGTGAATTTTTCAAAAAATTATTTTTTGCTATCACAAATTTTAAATACGCCGAGGATTGCCTTTTCTATAGTGAATTTTTCAAAAAGTTATTTTTTGCTATCACAAATTTTAAATACGCCGAGGATTGCATTTTCTATAGTAAATTTTTCAAAAAATAATTTTTTACTGTCGCAAATTTTTAATACGCCGAGGATTGCCTTTTCTATAGTGAATTTGTCAAAAAATAATTTTTTGCTCTTGCAAATTTTAAATACGCTGAGGATTGCCTTTTCTATAGTAAATTTTTCAAAAAATTATTTTTTACTGTCACAAATTTTAAATACGCCGAGGATTACCTTTTCTATGGTGAATGTGTCAAAAAATAATTGTTTACTATCGCATATTTTTAATACTCCGGGGGTTGCATTTCTATAGTGAATTTGTCAAAAAATAATTTTTTACTGTCGCAAATTTTAAATACGCCGAGGATTGCCTTTTCTATAGTGAATTTTTCAAAAAATTATTTTTTGCTCTCGCAAATTTTAAATACGCTGAGGATTGCCTTTTCTATAGTAAATTTTTCAAAAAATAATTTTTTACTGTCGCAAGTTTTAAATACGCAGAGGATTGCCTTTTCTATAGTAAATTTATCAAAAAATAATTTTTTACTGTCGCAAATTTTAAATACGCCTAGTATTGCCTTTTCTATAGCGAATTTGTCAAAAAATAATTTTTTCCTGTCGAAAATTTTAAACACGCCGAGTATTGCCCTTTTATAGCAAATTTTTCAAAAAATAATTTTTTACTGTCGCCAATTTTAAATACGCCGAGGATTGCCTTTTCTATGGTGTATTGGTCAAAATAATATTTGTTACTGTCGCAAGTTTTAAATACGCCGAGGATTGCCTTTTCTATAGTGAATTTGTCAACAAATAATTTTTTACTGTCGCAAATTTTAAATACGCAGAGGATTGCCTTTTCTATAGTAAATTTTTCAAAAAATAATTTTTTAATGTAGCAAAGTTTAAATATGCAGAGGATTTAATTTTCTATAGTGAATTTTTCAAAAAATTATTTTTTGCTCTCGCAAATTTTAAATACGCTGGGGATTGCCTTTTCTATAGTGAATTTGAAAAATAATAATTTTTAACTGTAGCAAATTTTAAATATACCGACGATTTAATTTTTTATAGTGAATTTTTCAAAAAATTATTTTTTGCTATCACAAATTTTAAATACGCCGAGGATTGCCTTTTCTATAGTGAATTTTTCAAAATAATATTTTTTACTGTCGCAAATTTTAAATACGCCGAGGATTGCCTTTTCTATAGTGAATTTGAAAAATAATAATTTTTAACTGTAGCAAATTTTAAATATACCGACGATTTAATTTTTTATAGTGAATTTTCCAAAAAATTATTTTTTGCTATCACAAATTTTAAATACGCCGAGGATTGCCTTTTCTATAGTGAATTTTTCAAAAAATTATTTTTTGCTATCACAAATTTTAAATACGCCGAGGATTGCATTTTCTATAGTAAATTTTTCAAAAAATAATTTTTTACTGTCGCAAATTTTAAATACGCCGAGGATTGCCTTTTCTATAGTGAATTTGTCAAAAAATAATTTTTTAATGTAGCAAAGTTTAAATATGCAGAGGATTTAATTTTCTATAGTGAATTTTTCAAAAAATTATTTTTTGCTCTCGCAAATTTTAAATACGCTGAGGATTGCCTTTTCTATAGTAAATTTTTCAAAAAATAATTTTTTACTGTCGCAAGTTTTAAATACGCAGAGGATTGCCTTTTCTATAGTAAATTTTTCAAAAAATAATTTTTAACTGTCGCAAATTTTAAATACGCCAAGGATTGCCTTTTCTATAGTGAATTTTTCAAAATAATGTTTTTTACTGTCGCAAATTTTAAATACGCCGAGGATTGCCTTTTCTATAGTGAATTTGAAAAATAATAATTTTTAACTGTAGCAAATTTTAAATACGCCGAGGATTGCCTTTTCTATAGTGAATTTTTCAAAATAATATTTTTTACTGTCGCAAATTTTAAATACGCCGAGGATTGCCTTTTCTATAGTGAATTTGAAAAATAATAATTTTTAACTGTAGCAAATTTTAAATATACCGACGATTTAATTTTTTATAGTGAATTTTTCAAAAAATTATTTTTTGCTATCACAAATTTTAAATACGCCGAGGATTGCCTTTTCTATAGTGAATTTGTCAAAAAATAATTTCTTCCTGTCGAAAATTTTAAATTCCCCGAGGATTGCCTTTTCTATAGTAAATTTTTCAAGAAATTATTTGTTACGGTCGCAAATTTTAAATACGCCTAGTATTGCCTTTTCTATAGCGAATTTGTCAAAAAATAATTTTTTCCTGTCGAAAATTTTAAACACGCCGAGAATTGCCCTTTTATAGCAAATTTTTCAAAAAATAATTTTTTACTGTCGCCAATTTTAAATACGCCGAGGATTGCCTTTTCTATGGTGAATTGGTCAAAATAATATTTGTTACTGTCGCAAGTTTTAAATACGCCGAGGATTGCCTTTTCTATAGTGAATTTGTCAACAAATAATTTTTTACTGTCGCAAATTTTAAATACGCAGAGGATTGCCTTTTCTATAGTGAATTTTTCAAAATAATATTTTTTACTGTCGCAAATTTTAAATACGCCGAGGATTGCCTTTTCTATAGTGAATTTTTCAAAATAATATTTTTTACTGTCGCAAATTTTAAATACGCCGAGGATTGCCTTTTCTATAGTGAATTTGAAAAATAATAATTTTTAACTGTAGCAAATTTTAAATATACCGAGGATTTAATTTTCTATAGTGAATTTTTCAAAAAATTATTTTTTGCTATCACAAATTTTAAATACGCTGAGGATTGCCTTTTCTATAGTAAATTTTTCAAAAAATAATTTTTTACTGTCGCAAATTTTAAATACGCAGAGGATTGCCTTTTCTATAGTAAATTTTTCAAAAAATAATTTTTTACTGTCGCAAATTTTAAATACGCCGAGGATTGCCATTCTATAGTGAATTTGTCAAAATAATATTTTTTACTGTCGCAAATTTTAAATACGCCGAGGATTGCCTTTTCTATAGTGAATTTGTCACAAAATAATATTTTACTGTAGCAAATTTTAAATATACCGAGGATTTAATTTTCTATAGTGAATTTTTCAAAAAATTATTTTTTGCTGTCGCAAATTTTAACTACGCCTAGGATTGCCTTTTCTATAGTAAATTTTTCAAAAAAATATTTTTTTTCTGTCGCAAATTTTAAATACGAGGAGGATTGCCTTTTCTATAGTAAATTTATCAAAAAATAATTTTTTACTGTCGCAAATTTTAAATACACCGAGGATTGCCTTTTCTATAGTGAATTTTTCAAAAAATAATTTTTTACTGTCGCAAATTTTAAATATACCGAGGATTGCCTTTTCTATAGTGAATTTTTCAAAAAATGATTTTTTACTGTCGCAAATTTTAAATACGCCGAGGATTGCCTTTTCTATAGTGAATTTGTCAAAAAATAATTTTTTAATGTAGCAAATTTTAAATATACCGAGGATTTAATTTTCTATAGTGAATTTTTCAAAAAATTATTTTTTGCTCTCGCAAATTTTAAATACGCCGAGGATTGCCTTTTCTATAGTAAATTTTTCAAAAAATAATTTTTTACTGTCGCAAATTTTAAATACGAGGAGGATTGCCTTTTCTATAGTAAATTTATCAAAAAATAATTTTTTACTGTCGCAAATTTTAAATACGCCGAGGATTGCCTTTTCTATAGTGAATTTGTCAAAAAATAATTTTTTACTGTCGCAAATTTTAAATATACCGAGGATTGCCTTTTCTATAGTGAATTTGTCAGAAAATAATTTTTTAATGTAGCAAATTTTAAATATACAGAGGATTTAATTTTCTATAGTGAATTTTTCAAAAAATTATTTTTTGCTCTCGCAAATTTTAAATACGCTGAGGATTGCCTTTTCTATAGTAAATTTTTCAAAAAATAATTTTTTACTGTCGAAAATTTTAAATACGCAGAGGATTGCCTTTTCTATAGTAAATTTGTCAAAAAATATTTTTTTACTGTCGCAAATTTTAAACACGCCGAGGGTTGCCTTTTCTATAGCGAATTTGTCAAAAAATTATTTTTTGCTGTCGCAAATTTTAAATACGCCGAGGATTGCCTTTTCTATAGTAGATTTTTCGAAAAATAATTTTTACTGTCGCAAATTTTAAATACGCCGAGGATTGCCTTTTCTATAGTAAATTTTTCAAGAAATTATTTTTTACGGTCGCAAATTTTAAATACGCTTAGTATTGCCTTTTCTATAGCGAATTTGTCAAAAAATAATTTTTTCCTGTCGAAAATTTTAAACACGCCGAGTATTACCCTTTTATAGCGAATTTTTAAAAAAATAATTTTTTACTGTCGCAAATTTTAAATACGCCGAGGATTGCCTTTTCTATAGTGAATTGGTCAAAATAATATTTGCTACTGTCGCAAGTTTTAAATACGCCGAGGATTGCCTTTTCTATAGTGAATTGGTCAAAAAAAAATATTTTACTGTCACAAATTTTAAATACGCCGAGGATTGCCTTTTCTATAGTGAATTTGTCAAAAAATAATTTTTTACTGTAGCAAATTTTAAATATACCGAGCATTTAATTTTCTATAGTGAATTTTTCAAAAAATTATTTTTTACTGTCGAAAATTTTAAATACGCCGAGGATTGCCTTTTCTATAGTAAATTTTTCAAAAAATAATTTTTTACTGTCTCAAATTTTAACTACGCCGAGGATTGCCTTTGCTATAGTAAATTTTTCAAAAAAATAATTTTTTACTGTCTCAAATTTTAACTACGCCGAGCATTGCCTTTGCTATAGTAAATTTTTCAAAAAAATAATTTTTTTCTGTCGCAAATTTTAAATACGCCGAGGATTGCCTTTTCTATAGCGAATTTGTCAAAAAATAATTTTTTACTGTCGAAAATTTTAAATACGCCAAGGATTGCCTTTTCTTTAGTGAATTTGTCAAAATAATATTTTTTACTGTCGCAAATTTTGAATACGCCGAGGATTGCCTTTTCTATAGTGAATTGGTAAAAAAAAAATATTTTACTGTCACAAATTTTAAATACGCCGAGGATTGTATTTTCTATAGTGAATTTGTCAAAAAATAATTTTTTACTGTAGCAAATTTTAAATATACCGAGCATTTAATTTTCTATAGTGAATTTTTCAAAAAATTATTTTTTACTGTCGAAAATTTTAAATACGCCGAGGATTGCCTTTTCTATAGTAAATTTTTCAAAAAATAATTTTTTACTGTCTCAAATTTTAACTACGCCGAGGATTGCCTTTGCTATAGTAAATTTTTCAAAAAAATAATTTTTTTCTGTCGCAAATTTTAAATACGCGGAGGATTGCCTTTTCTATAGTAAATTTGTCAAAATAATACTTTTTATTGTCGCAAATTTTTAATACGCCGAGGATTGCCTTTTCTATAGTGAATTTGTCAAAAAATAAATTTTTACAGTGGCAAATTTTAAATATACCGATGATTGCCTTTTCTATAATGAATTTTTCAAAAAATTATTTTTTGCTGTCGCAAATTTTAAATACGCCGAGGATTGCCTTTTCTATAGTAAACTTTCAAAAAATAATTTTTACTGTCGCAAATTTTAACTACGCCGAGGATTGCATTTTCTATAGTGAATTTGTCAAAAAATAATTTTTGACAGTCGAAAATTTTAAACACGCCGAGGATTGCCTTTTCAATAGTAAATTTTTCAAAAAATAATTTTTACTGTCGCAAATTTTAAAAACGCCTAGGATTGCCTTTTCTATAGTAAATTTTTCAAGAAATTATTTTTTACGGTCGCAAATTTTAAATACGCCGAGGATTGCCTTTTCTATAGCGAATTTGTCAAAAAATAATTTTTTACTGTCGAAAATTTTAAATACGCCGAGGATTGCCTTTTCTTTAGTGAATTTGTCAAAATAATATTTTTTACTGTCGCAAATTTTGAATACGCCGAGGATTGCCTTTTCTATAGTGAATTTTTCAAAAAATTATTTTTTACTGTCGAAAATTTTAAATACGCCGAGGATTGCCTTTTCCATAGTAAACTTTTCAAAAAATAATTTTTTACTGTCTCAAATTTTAACTACGCCAGGATTGCCTTTGCTATAGTAAATTTTTCAAAAAAATAATTTTTTTCTGTCGGAAATTTTAAATACGCGGAGGATTGCCTTTTCTATAGTAAATTTGTCAAAATAATATTTTTTACTGTCGCAAATTTTTAATACGCCGAGGATTGCCTTTTCTATAGTGAATTTGTGAAAAAATTCATTTTTACAGAGGCAAATTTTAAATATACCGATGATTGCCTTTTCTGTAGTGAATTTTTCAAAAAATAATTTTTTGCTGTCGCAAATTTTAAATACGCCGAGGATTGACTTTTCTATAGTAAATTTTTCAAGAAATTATTTTTTACGGTTGCGAATTTTAAATACGCAGAGGATTGCCTTTTCTATAGTAAATATTTCAAAAAATAATTTTTTAATGTCGCAAATTTTAAATTCGCCGAGGATTGCTTTTTCTATAGTGAATTTGTCAAAATAATATTTTTTACTGTCGCAAATTTTAAACACGCCGAGGATTGCCTTTTCTATAGTGGATTTGTCAAAAAATAATTTTTGACTGTAGCAAATTGTAAATATACCGAGGATTTAATTTTCTATAGTGATATTTTCAATAAATTATTTTTTGCTGTCGCAAATTTTAAATACGCCGAGGATTACATTTTCTATAGTGAATTTGTCAAAATGATATTTTTTACGGTCGCAAATTTTAAATACGCCGAGGATTGCCTTTTCTATAGTGAATTTGTCAAAAAACAAATTTTTACTGTGGCAAATTTTAAATATACCTAGGATTGCCTTTTCTATAGTAAATTTTTCAAAAAATTATTTTTTACTGTCACAAATTTTAAATACGCCGAGGATTACCTTTTCTATGGTGAATGTGTCAAAAAATAATTGTTTACTATCGCATATTTTTAATACTCCGGGGGTTGCCATTTCTATAGTGAATTTGTCAAAAAATAATTTTTTACTGTCGCAAATTTTAAATACGCCGAGGATTGCCTTTTCTATAGTGAATTTGTCAAAAAATAATTTTTACTGTCGCAAATTTTAAATAGGCCGAGGATTGCCTTTTCTATAGTAAATTTTTCAAGAAATTATTTTTTACGGTCGCAAATTTTAAATACGCCTAGTATTGCCTTTTCTATAGCGAATTTGTCAAAAAATAATTTTTTCCTGTCGAAAATTTTAAACACGCCGAGTATTGCCCTTTTATAGCAAATTTTTCAAAAAATAATTTTTTACTGTCGCAAATTTTAAATACGCCGAGGATTGCCTTTTCTATAGTGAATTTGTCAAAAAATAATTTTTTAATGTAGCAAAGTTTAAATATGCAGAGGATTTAATTTTCTATAGTGAATTTTTCAAAAAATTATTTTTTGCTCTCGCAAATTTTAAATACGCTGAGGATTGCCTTTTCTATAGTAAATTTTTCAAAAATAATTTTTTACTGTCGCAAATTTTAAATACGCTGAGGATTGCCTTTTCTATAGTAAATTTTTCAAAAAATAATTTTTAACTGTCGCAAATTTTAAATACGCCGAGGATTGCCTTTTCTATAGTGAATTTTTCAAAATAATATTTTTTACTGTCGCAAATTTTAAATACGCCGAGGATTGCCTTTTCTATAGTGAATTTGAAAAATAATAATTTTTAACTGTAGCAAATTTTAAATATACCGACGATTTAATTTTTTATAGTGAATTTTTCAAAAAATTATTTTTTGCTATCACAAATTTTAAATACGCCGAGGATTGCCTTTTCTATAGTAAAT
The DNA here is from genome assembly GCA_963924295.1 of Dioctria rufipes. Lineage (NCBI taxonomy): Eukaryota > Metazoa > Arthropoda > Insecta > Diptera > Asilidae > Dioctria > Dioctria rufipes. The sequence continues at coordinate 114,366 of CAWUPM010000930.1, forward strand.
TTTTCAAAAAATAATTTTTTCTGTCGCAAATTTTAAATACGCAGAGGATTGCCTTTTCTATAGTAAATTTTTCAAAAAATAATTTTTTGTTGTCGCAAATTTTAAATACGAGGAGGATTGCCTTTTCTATAGTAAATTTATCAAAAAATAATATTTTACTGTCGCAAATTTTAAATACGCCGAGGATTGCCTTTTC
>CAWUPM010000931.1:0-36000 GCA_963924295.1 Dioctria rufipes
AAGTGATCTTTGTTTGCTAAAAAAACAGCTCGACTATTAAAAAAAAAATTTAATGGATTCAAAGCCAAAAATACAAACAAAAAACAGAAGGCAATTCTAAATCAGATAAGTATTTACATCATTTAAAGCTATTACTAAAGATTCTTTGCGGATATGCTTTTCAGTTTTCCCCATGAAGCTCTATCTCTGCCTTTTGCCGCAACAGAATGTCCCATTTACAGAATGCCAAAAGAATAGTAGCGACAGGGGCATATCTACCCTCTTGATGTCATAAAGTATAATACAAAGCTTCACGGTTTAGAAGTTATTCCACATTTGAGATATGTCTTAATTTCAGTTACAGAAATCACCATTGCTCTAAAATTATTCTTTGCAGTAATGTAGCTACAAGATCGAATACTAAATTCTTATTTATATCAAATATAAATACCGTTAATATATAATAATTAATACATCTTATATATTTAAATCAGTTCGTGATAAATTTTTTGAATTTCCGAAGTGCAAAAAGATACACTCCCTAGATGTACACGTGGTCTTAAAAACTATAACTTGATTTGGTACACAAAAGGAAGGCAGCCAAAAGAAACTGATGAAATGCAACATTTTGTTACATCAATCGCTGAATAACTTTGCTTGAGACATCAGCACTTCTTTCAAATTGTCTTAAATTCAATTATGAATCTTGTTCAATTTCGTCTAATATTTCTTCGTGCCTCTCTACATCCACAAACATCCGACCAGGCGCACAATTTTTTGCGTCAGGTATAACGCTTTCCATGTAAGAGTTGGACAGCCTAATGAAGCTTGATAATCAGGAATATTTTCTCTATTCCTCCACGTTAGCTCTGTAAAGTCTAGCAACTTTCCGAGGATTTATTTGCGTAGCGCCATAAAAATATTGCATCATCGCATATTCACGCAATTAGTAAGCAATAACTTCAAAATTCTGGGCGATGGTACAAGTCCAGGTAGTAGAAAGTCTCAGTGCAAATCAGAGTATGCTGAAGTTCAAAGTCCTCTAAGCGCCAAGCAGTTCTTCCAAGATATCCAACAATCGCTTCCGATTTAATCTGATTTTTTATTTCTATAGTCGATTTTTAAATTTGTTGCAATTGTAGTATGATGTTGAATTTTTCAACTCAGAAAAAAATCTGAATTCCTAGCTTAATACCAGACGCCCCTTTGAATATTCATCGAGATATGTGGTTTCAATACGACACCACATTCCGCCACTACGCTTTACATATACTGCAAGATTACACTTGTGCCATTTCACAAAAATTAGTTGATCCCGCTGGAGCAATTACATGGCCAGCGAGATCACTATACCTAAGTACAACCGATTGTTTTCAAAGAAATTGCTTATGCCAGGAAAGCTGATTCCGAATATGATTTGTGAAACAAAATTAGACTGGCAATTGCTAACATTAGGGAAAACCGACAAATATTCCTCAGCCTTCGAAGTAATTTTTTACGTAAGTTTAGGCTGGGCGTCTCAGTAGGGGCCGCAAAATTTGATAATTTGATGTAAATTTAAATATAGCTGTTTATATTATTCGTGTTTTAGTAGCCCTCCCATAACACACCCGTGCTTTCATTAATTCCGTTCTTTTTAGCCTATTAGCGAAAAGAAAATTGGAAAAAAATTAAACAAAACAATAGCAAAACTGGACGACAATTTTGTGAATTCCTTGGAATTTTTAATTTAATCTGCTTTTCTAGTTCTATCGACTATTTCATGAATAACGTCGATTTTAAATTTCTTGCAATTGTAGTATGATATTGAAATTTTTACCTTATTATTAGCAAAAATCAAGGTAGTTTTAGGATCATGTGCACATCTAGGACAGTGTATTTTGTTTTCAATACATACCTTTGAAAATTGAAGAAAAAGTTGCCATGAACTGATTTCAACAAATAAGATATATTTTTAACAGTAATTGCAGTAGACATAAATAATAACGTACTAATTGATATTATGACAACATTACTACGGTACGTTTGTACCAAATTTCAGCGCATTCTAGTGAATAGTTTTAGTACAGCAGTGATTTTTTTAAGTGAAACTAGGAAAGGTCTCAAGAGTCATAAAATATGGAATAACTTCTAAACCAAAAACTTTTGTATAACCGACGAGGATGTGAGGTGTGCTGTCCCCTATCACTGCTATTCCATTGGGCTACTGTATAAAATATTTATAAAATGATTGTGCTGCCCGTAGTCACAGAAAACAAGCAATAAATGAATAAATGTGGTGAAAATTATGCCTCTGGTTTAAAGTTAGAGAGTTGGCTTTCCCTTTTTTACACAGCTCACTATACTTGAAATGAATCCTTATTTCAATAAATAGCATGACTTAATTATAATAACTTATGTAAATATTTAAATATATCAAAATTCAATAAATGCAAAATATGATGTTAATAGAAAATATAGAAATTTTGTTACAACTGTCTTTGTACTCACCGGGTATCGACTAGAATAAATAATATCCCAATCCCAAGCCTCAGTAAAATAGAAAGTCAACTGAATCAACTGCCAAACATTAGTTTGGAAGGGTTTCGGCATTACCAAAACCAGGGAGGGTAAGATGTACTTCAGAAAGGGATAATTTAAGGATTCTTAATATTTCGTCATCAAATATGAAGCTCTCTGCTGTCAAAATTCAAGCTAAATTACTGAAGGAGGGAAAAAAAGCCCCTTCACTAGACACTATTCGTAGAAGAAAAATTACCCTTCTCAAAACCGGCTAATCGAGAAAAAGGGAGAATTTTTATAGTAGCCACGTTCTGAAGACATTATCGTTTTGAGAAAATCGATGACTTACAGCCATGGAGGACTTTACGTATGGCGTAAGGTAGGCGAGGAATTCTCTCATCCATATGCAAGACCAACAATTAAATCGGGTCAACAAGGTGTCATGGTTTGGGGTTGTTTATCTTCGTATGGGGTGGGTAAAATTATTGTCTTGCAAGGCAGAATTAATGCCAAATTTTATTTGGAATTGATGATGGAGATCATAATTCCTGAAGGACGGTGTTTAATAGACAATGACTACATATTGCAGCAAGATAACGCGCCAATCTATACAGAAAAAATTGTGATGGATTACATAAAGAAGACAAATATTGAGGTTTTGACATGGCCACTCCAAAGCCTGGATCTTTCCCAATCAAAAATCTTTGGGCAATGCTAAAACTAAATATTTGTGAAAGGTCCCCGAAGAACATCGTCTAATTATAGAGTTTTATTGAGGACGAGTGACAAACATTTACAACATACCATTACAAAATATATATGCTTTCTATAACAGATCGGCTTGCCAAAATGTCCTTGAATAACTTTGGACACAGTGGGTATTAACGTCGTGTTTACTTATGCTTGCAATATAAATTGTGGAAGTGTTAATCATTATGATTACTTTTTTTTATTACATGAGTTCCGAATTGTAGTAAAATATTAAAAAAACATTTAGTTGAACTTTTCTTTTTATTTCTAAAAACAAAACAAAAATCTGTGAATTGGTTAAAGAATCCTTTGAATATCATAATTTTTCTTATGGTTGCATCGGTGATTACTTACTTTTGCGAGCCACTGTATATGTTTAACACGTTCACGCCGGAGCCAATTCATGTCTCGCGTCATCTGGCGGCGCGGGACTATCACACTCGACCATCTCTCCTATGTTCGAAGAACCGTTACGCCTGCAAAATTTGCCACTCAAACAAAAACAACGCAACACAATAGACCGCTAATGAATACCAAAGAAAGATCGCGCAAAATATATACAAAATTCAGGAAGGGGTGTATATGATCCAAGTGCCAAAAAATCCTTTTTGAACGGTAAAAACATTCATATGAAAAAGCCAATTTTTTACTTTCATCTTTTTCTCCTAAATACCATAAATGAAACTAAAACATGGCATTGATCTACGGCCCTCCCACGCAAAGTATTTTTTTTATGAATTTTTTAATTCATCGTATAATGTAATATGACGAAATTCTATTTATTAACAAAAATGTTGTCTCTCGGTTTTGCTATACAGAGTACATTTCAACATAGTTGATAATTTCACTAGATCCACAGTAGGTACCAGTCTTCTCCCACTTTAAAACTTGAGAACAAGCAAAGAGGGAATGAAATTAGTACACTGTAAAATTGCAGAACTTTTTCGTTTGCTTAAGTTTTTAAAATCTCATACATGTGAAATATTTCTTCCGACACTTATGTACATACTAGATCACTACAGGTAACGGGTAGATATGATATATGTTTGAGCTTGGTTTTCTTCCTTATACAATTATAAATTTACAGGAAAGTAATTCCTTCTGTTTTCCTTAAGAGGTAAAGGGAAGAATTCTTCGTACTTTCATAGGAAAGTATAGAAAATAAAAACACCTACACGTATTCGTATCTCGTATTTAAATTATAATTATCCAATTCTTCTTCTAAAACAATGCACAAATCAAAAATCATTACCTCGGCCTTTTCTAAGTATTCCCTGAAAGGTACATAAAATGCTCAAAAATACGACACATCAATACACTACTCTTTCCTTCCTAAACCAGCTCAACGTAAGATATATTTATGTACTTATTACTAATGAAGTCCAGGTAATACTTACAGTACGCCTTATCTTAGTCAGGCATGCCCATTTTTCCGCTGGGGATACGGTCCCTGCCACTGTTATGGCCCTACTCCATGCTTCTATGAAGAGACCAGCCACTTTTAAGTTTTGAGATGGGGATTGAACACTCAAACACAAAACTTGCACCTTTCCAAAAATCTTCTAGATTTCTTTTATTTATAATTTTCTTGTTTTAATGAATTTACAATTTTCAATCGGCACTTTTATCAAATGTGTCTATAGTTTCCGTTTTAGCACCCCTTTTTTTTATAAGTTTACAATTTTTCTTTTAAATTTCCTAATTCGAGTATCTTTTATTTCTTGGGATGTCCGATCTTTCTCTCTCGACGGATTGAAAACAAACTCCTCGAGGTTTGGCGATCTTGCACCCAGGTACCCACGAAAACTTCAGAAAGCTTTTTTTTTTGTTTTATTGCTATCTCATGACGTTGAAAAAACTTACGTGAGAGAATGCAAAAGTTTTTGATGCGAGCTATACGCATCAATGAAAACTGTAATCCGATATGCACTTGTACGCCCGTCTTGAAATATTAATTTTAAGAGGACGAGAATAATCGTGATAATTGTATGTATTTATGTACATACAATTAGATTGAAAAAATAGGTACTGTACGTATGTAGAGTGTACATGCAGAAAAAAAGTACGAAGACACTGTATGTAGGTAAGTGTGCATATCGTGTGAGTGGAATGTGTGTCTGATAACAAAATGCAATTTATGCTAAATTGCATTTTGTTATAATATGGGAATGCATTTCTAAATGCATTTTAAATTTTGAATGAGATTTAAAAATGAAATAATTTTTCATTTTCAGGGTCAATTAATGGTACATCAATATATCGTATTGGACGATATATTGATGTATCGGTATTATGGTTGTGATTCGGGGCGTTGGGCACCTGAGTCACAACATCCCTCCCCCGTGGGGAAAAGAAAGTTTTATTCCTCCTGTGAAGAAAACTTTCTTTCATATTGTTACAAAATGACTTACCTCTTTTGTCGAAATTATTCCAGTGAAAGAATATTTCCATTAAATTTGAGGAAACCGTGATTTCGGAAGGCATAAATGGCTCTTCTGTGAATTATTGATCTTGCAGTGCATGTTCAGATGTAATTCATTTATTTGGATCTGTTACAAGTAACTTCTGTAACAAATGGAATGCCTTACTGTCTGGCTTCATGTTATGCCTTTCCATAGATTTGGCTAAAGAATAATTTGCATTCAAAAGTCTTGTAAATTCCATATCTGCACGTTCGTCACCATCGCCCATTACAAAAATGTTTGCAGGTTTCAAATCACGATGCAAGACCCGATAATGAATTCCATCCAAAATTTGATACAAGAGACTTTCTACCATTCCTTTGGTACAACTGTTTTCTTAGCAGCTTTTGCTGCTCTATGGAACTGGACAATGTGCCACGAATAATGCTCTGCATAGTCAGGAAGAAAAAATAGTTTCCTATCCGTGTGGGATAAGAAAACTCGAAGGATGTTGATAACATTTGAATGTTTCAGTTTTCGCAGCAATGCTATTTCCCGGCAAGCTGACATCGATAAGCAGGTACCTTCGATTTGTTGAATAGCAAATTCTTTCGCATCATTTCCTTCTTTCCTTCTGGCTTTGTATACATGTCCGTATGTATCATAATCCATTTTTGTTGTTTTATCTCAATTAAAGATAAACAAAACACAGTCATTTTTTTAAATTGACACAAATTTGACGTTTTCATACCATGCACATATGACACTACTCAGTCGGTCAGCTGTTCCATATCGGAAAACAGATATCGAGCAATAGTAGAGCCAGTAACCAAAGTACGGGCTCAACCCAAGTCCATCGGTACCATCCCGTCCAAAATTTTGGCCATCTATGAAATTTTTTTTACAAATGAACCAATCTGACAAATATAGGAAATTAAAGAAAAACAAACCAGGAAATAAGCCGACCTTCAAAATAAAATAAAAGTAAATAAAAGTCTAACAAACATAGAGATAAAAACCCAATTAATAAATGGACACTTACCCGGCGATTACAGGAGTCAGTGGAGCTGACAGACAGCCCTGATCTTGTATTCCAATTTTACTTACTACAAACGTTTTGCGTTTGGGTACTGACTAGACAGTAGAAAAGACTGGTCAGTAAGGATACACGAGACTGTGTAATGTCAGTTCTACTGGCTCGTGTCGCCTCCCGGCTATGGAATTACAAAATAAACTAACATGTCCAGCCCTAAAAGCGATGAGTAAGTCAAAGTAAAATAATCGTGAAGAGAGAAAACGAACGGGCATTCCCAACCTCAGAAATAAAGGTACATGAAATAAAAGTTGTATTAGATAGAAAAGTAATGAAGAGTAATGTTGAAAATGTGTATAAAAAGTGGTTTCGAAATTTGAATTGAAGATAGATAAGAAAGTCATGTTTGCTATATATTCTAAGATAAAAACCAATAGACAATAATGTAGTGGATATAAACTTGAAAAAATAGATGTCACCAAATAAGATAAGAGTGCAAAATGTAGTAGAGTAGGGCACGTAGGCAAAAAAGAAAATTCATCGTTGGTTGTACATTGTAGCTCTAGATTGTTCCTGTTCGATCGAAGTGTTAGAAGAGAAAAGTTTTTTTTGTAAACGTTGTAAGAAACGAGTATTTATTAAAACAGAAAAAACCGTATTGAGCAGAAAACAGAACAGTTTGTCTTTATTGATTTGAGGACCCATTTTTATCTTTCCCGGCCAGACATTATTATTCGAGCAAAATTCCGAGCTCTGGAAGAAAAGTCGGAGTCTTGCGTGATTTTCTTTGGACGCCATATCAAAAAAGGAAAAAAGGCGCGAAGCCTTCTACGAAGTATCCAGGAGTTGGAAAAGAAGTTCTCTTATTGTTTTACTGTGTTTCTCCAGCAAGTTTCCAACCGATCGGAGGAAGAGTAATTATTTTTACTGGGAGCCCGGTGCAGGGTCCCACCCCAGCAGCCCAGAGACAAGGAGGAATACCAGGTAAATTTGTTTTGTAATTTTCGCTCAAGCCACTGGAGCTTACAGCAAACAGTTGGGTCGAAAATTGCTGCCAGGATATCCGCTCGGCCAGGCAAATAAGCGAGTTATGGACCAGACAAATAACTAACGGTCCAAGTTTCAACCAACGGACCACGAGGTAAACAAAATTTTTTGTAACAATATGTAGTAAACTAGAATGCGTACATATATTTGTATATATAAAGGAACTGGTATATAACTAGTCAACTGCAAATAACTACAAAATATAAAATACAATAAAAACTAATACATATATATATTTTAATTTCTAATAGAGAAGCTTTACTTTATTAATACGTTATTATTAAATTCGTTATATTAATTTTGTTATAATTTTTATTTATATACAGATACATATTTTCTTGTGAATTATTTATTATTGTTGATTAGTACTGTACTGTCCGTTAATAGAACATACACGCAAATTCTGATTAAGTGACTGAAATGAATGCACTGGTAAATTTGGATCAAGATCAGTGGTCTATTTCTTACCAACGAATCAACACTATTCACTTTATATAACTAACTAACTAACTAACTAACTTTATATAACTACTGTACTTATTTTTTGGTATTTCCCACTATAAAGATCAGATTATATGTAAAACTTAGTAGGTCAACGATTCAAACGTATGAAGAAATACACTTAGGATTGCTACTAATAGAAATATAAATAGATATTCAATGTATGGGGTTAATATAGGGCAAAGGTGAGAACAACTTAACTTCAAAAACAATGGCATACTTACTTAGCTTAAATATCTTGAGTAATCGTCTTAAAACAAGATTATATAAACTGTTGGGTCAGAGATCAACACACATTAGAAAACACACACCGATTTATGATGTACGATTTTTAGATATAGATGGATAGAGATAAGTCTCAATATGTAAGTTTTCGGTCAGAGAATTTTTATATCATACTGAAAAACACTTATTGGCGAAAAATTGCAATATAAAAAGGTCAATATATATATGTAAAATTAATATAGGATAAAGTCAAATTATGATATTTAATAAATATGCACAAAAAATGTAGAATACTGTATGTAAATATATATGTGAGTAAATATATAGAAAAATAGATGTATGAATAAATATTAATTTGTTACAAGTAACTGGTACTCACCGATCTACAACTTGACTCTTGAGGGTTGGCTTTAAGCTAATGCTAAGACCCTTTGTTCTAACCATGGGATAAAACAATTCTTTATTCCGTCGAGACCAGAAATAAAGTGTTAATGTTAGTAAGATACTATCTCAGTCGAGACCCGAAATAATATTCTTTAAGTCAGTCGAGACCCGGTTTAAAGTGTTATCTTAACTTCAGTCGAGACCCGAATTAAGATACGTTTATTCCCGTCGATACCAGAAATAATTATTAGTAAATATCTTAACTTCAGCCGAAACCCGAATTAAGATGCGTTTATTCCCGTCGATACCAGAAATAATTGTTAGTAAATATCTTAACTTCAGTCGAGACCCGAATTAAGATGTGTTTATTCCCGTCGATACCAGAAATAATTGTTAGTAAATATCTTAACTTCAGTCGAGACCCGAATTAAGATGCGTTTATTCCCGTAGATACCAGAAATAATTGTCACTAAATATCCTAACTTCAGTCGAGACCCGAATTAAGATGTGTTTATTCCCGTCGATACCAGAAATAATTGTTAGTGAATATCTTAACTTCAGTCGAGACCCGAATTAAGATGTATTTATTCCCGTCGATGCCAGAAATAATTGTTTAGCCAACTTACCCCAAGCGATGCCAAGTACAAAAAGAGCGAGATCAGTCAGCTTGTTGTTTATATAGCCCTTGCTTGCACACGACACTACTGATAGAGTAGCAGCGGTGCATGATTACAAGAATTGGCAGTGCAGCTGTGATCTTACGGTACTAGCGATAAAATTTGCCTAGCAACGAATAAAAATGCATAGCAACAAGAAATTTAGAGCTTCACATCTGCTGTGTTAAATTAAATTATATTCGCCAAAAATATACTCTCTATCACGTAGCGAAGAAATTCCCGTTGGATATAGTACTTGCAAATGATGATAATAATAGAGTTGCAAATTGATCGGCTTGATCTGATTATATTTGTGCCATGCATTTAGCAGTTGTACCTATTTTTGGGAAAAATTGTAATTAGATTGAATTTATTTACTTTTCAGAACCCAATTTCAGTATGGTATTGTTATAATAAGTTCCCTTTTCAGGAATTGTTTTTTAGTACGAATTCAAACATTTGATAATGATTCCAATTTAACCTGCTCAATGAGGCTATACCTTTAGATTGCATTTGTGCAACATGCTACATAAATGATAAATACCTGGCCTTGTTTGGTTGTGTATCTGTGTTTTGATTGAGCGACTAGATCAGAGTTAATTTTATAAACATTTTCATGTCTTGTTTTCAGCATGCTTTCCTTTCAGAAGTTTAATATTAACAAAAATATATTCGAATCGATTAGGTTCGAATATAGTGCCCCCCGTTGAAAGGCTGGAAATGTCTATCAAATAATTAACCACAAGCTATCCTTTTAAGAAAGAACGAAGTTTGAACTCACAACAGTTTGGTGTTGTGTTGCTCGAATGAAGAGGCTTTCTTCGCCCAAAGTATGACATGCTTATAAATTATACATATATCTGTTAGAAATGCTCACCAATTTCCAAAGGGGGAACAAAAAAAAAATACAATGACAAACTCATAGAGAAAACATATGTGCACCGACCAATATAGTGAAAAAAAAGGTAACAAGAAGCAAGAAAAACAAACAAATTTTTATTATATAATTTTAATGTTTCCATCGGCTAACAATCGTACCTTGATTTTCGTCCCACCTTTAGTTCGGAACCGCTGGTTCCTTTTTTTTTTTAATTTTTTAAGGCATCCCATGACACGGTGATCTTCTCCGTTGACCGTGTCTGATTATCTACGATGTAAGAATAATATTATTGTCCAGATGAGCTGTCGGCAGCATAACTTGGTCGCTTATAATATTTATTTTTGCTGGCGCTGTTCCTGTGTATCATCTGGTTCGGATGATTGCCTTTCAAGATTCGGGGAGGTAGAAGGGGAGTCCTCAATCACGATGGTTGGTGTTGATTGATGATTAATGTTTAATTGGTTAAGGCCTTGGCTCACCTTTAATATTCTTGATTGTTGCTTCAATTCCTCAAGATGTGCAGTTAGCCTGTGAATTTCCTTCTGCTCCTCGTCCAGACTTTGTTCAGGATATGATGTTATCAGGTCAATTTCCTCATCTAGGTCCCAATATTCCTCCATAGATTCATCCTGGTTTTCATCGGGCGCTGGGGGCCACTCTGTTATTTCCCTTTCTAGGTTCCACGCTGCTTCCAATTCTTCTCCCCAGTTGCGCCCAGGGGTGATAGACAAATTATCTCCGTAATTGCTCTGATGTGCCGGTGTATCCATTTTTAGCAATATACTTTGACTTATAATTTTATCCATTTCGGGATTGTATTTATTTTTGCCTACATTGCTTGGCTGCACTACAAAATTTTGCGCAATGGTGATAACCCAAAATTGCATTTGATTGAAAATGCGGTTGGATCTCTTCGCTGTGGGGAGGGTTGTCATAAAGACGATCGTTTAGCGATGGAATATAACAGCGGATGGTTACAGGTGGTCAAAAATGTTAGAATTTGAGTTGCTTCGATAAACTAGAATTTTTGTGATAGAAGCAAAATTGGATATTTGAAAGTAACGGGACATGAATAGTTTGACGATAATATGTAACTTTAAATAAATGCGTGGTTTTAGCATGAATTTTTTTTTTATTAGCGAATTTAATAACGGGTTTTCCAATAAGAGGTGTTATTTTGATATTCAAAGAAAAATTCCATTTTTTTAGATAAATGATCGGATCTTTATTTCATTATAAAGAGGAAGGTATGCCGTTAATAACGAAAAATAACATCAGCCAAATGACCACCACGACCACGCCTATAGGACCATATCCTTTTCATGAAATTTTCCATAACCAAATCGCAAAGTGGCTGCCCTATGTCCTCGATAGCCTCACGAATTCAATCTTGGTTTCGTTGCTTGTAAAGTGAACGTTGTCCAGATCAATACCATCCAATTCCGGCCATAAAAAATCATTAATCATCTGTCGATAGCGCAATCCATTCACCGTAACTGTTGCACCAGCCTCATTTTCGAAAAAGTAAGGTCCAATGACCCCGCGGGACCATAAACCGCACCAAACAGTCACACGTTGAGGATAGAGAGGCTTTTCAACAATAACTCTTGGGTTTTCCGAGCCCCAGATGCGACAATTTTGCTTGTTGACGAAGCCATCGAGGTGGAAATGGGCCTCATCACTCAAGATGAGTTTTCGATGGAATTCCGGATCATTTTCATGCATTTCAAGGACCCAATCAGCAAAGACTCGACGTTGTTGATGATCGACTGGCTTGAGTTCTTGTGTTAACTGATTTTTATAAGCCTTAAGACCCAAATCTTTATGCAAAATACGGTGTAATGACGTTTGTGGAATGCTTAATTCCAAAGAACGACGAGGAATGGACAAACCTGGGTTTTTTCGAACACTTTCGGCTACAGCAGCAATATTCTCGGCTGTTCTTGAGCGACGTGCACGGATTTTATTCTTCACATCATTAACATGTCCCGACAGCTCGAATTTTTCTACCAATTTCTGTATTGCGGTCCGACAAGGTGCTTCACGACGACCCAAAAATGTTCGAATTTTACGAACCGTCTCTGCCACATTTTCACCATTTTTATAGTGAATTTTAATAATTTCAATGCGTTGTTGAATCGTGTATCGTTCCATTTTTATTAATGGCGTAGTTTCTACTTGTCAAGTGTCAAAAAATGACAGCTCCAAAAGTGACATCTACCGAAATAGCGGGCTAATTGAAATAACACCTCTTATTGGAAAACCCTACATGTAGAAATAGCGTTGGATTTTTTGTTTTTTGAACGATGCGTTGAATTGTGTATATGAAATAGTGAAGTTAATATTGTATCGGCAAGATACATATTTTTAGTTTGGCCTTTTTAGAACTCCCTTAGCGGTTTTCACATTGACTACACGAATGTAATTATCAGTACCGGGATGAAGTTCAATTATTCGTCCTAATAACCAACGGCTTGACACCAGATTCGGTTCTTTAATTATGACTAAATCTCCTATTTGAGGGTTCGAAATTGGGATTTGCCATTTGGGTCGATTTTGTAGGGAATTCAAGTAATCGTTGGACCATTTATGCCAAAACATTTGTCGCAACATTTGGAGATGTTTCCATCTGGTAACTGATGAAACCTTATTTTCCAGTACAGGTTGTGGTGGACGTAATAAAGAAGTACCGATTAAAAAAAGGTCCTGGAGTAAGATCATTCAGATCGTCTGGATCTTCTGTGATAGGACATAGAGGCCTGGAATTTAGACAGGCCTCAATTTTGTCAAAACAGTAGCAAATTCTTCAAATGTCAATGAAGAATTCCCTAAAATTCGCTTTAAATGAAATTTTATTGATTTAACTCCGGCCTCCCACAATCCCCCAAAATGAGGTGCGAAAGGCGGGTTAAAATGCCAACATAACCCGTCTTGGGCTAGTGTTTCTGCCATCTGCTTGTTAGCTTGTAGTATGGCTGTTCTAAATTCCTTCTGTAGGACTTTATCAGCTCCAACGAAATTAGAGCCACAATCTGAAAATGTATCTGTGCTGAGTACCCTTCGGCTGGAGAAACGGCGAAAAACTGCTATAAAGGCTGCTGTGGACAAATCTGACACAGCTTCTATATGAATGGCTTTGGTTGCCATGCAAATGAATATGCATATATACCGTTTATATATCCTATTATTTCGAAATTAAGAAACCTTTAAATTGAAAGGACCAGCATAGTCTAGGCCAGTTTGTTGAAACGGTCTAGTCATATTGACCCGTGGTGAAGGTAGATTTCCCATAATTTGATTTTTGATAGATGCGGATTTCTTAAAGCAAGTTATACATTTATGTAATACTTGTTTTACGGTTTTACGTCATTGTGGAATTCAAAATTCGTTTCGAATCATGGATAATACCAAATGCGGACCATTTCCACAAAATAAATCCGCCGGAAGATAACAGATTGATAAGTTGATCTTGTATTTGGAAGGCTTCTTTCTTTGTATCTGAGCCTGTAAGAAGGTCATAAACATAGAAGTCACGAGACACTATCTTCGCAGCTTCATCAAAGGCTAGTTGATTGACCGTTTTTATTGCGAGATAGGGAGATGGCGTAGTGCCAAAGGTTACAGTGGTTAATTTGTAATCTTTAATAGGCTCATTTTTATTATTCCTCCAAAGTATTCTTTGGTAGGTTTGATCTGGAGGTTGTACCTTTATCATCCTGTACATTTTCTCTATTTCAACAGACATAGCGAACTTGTATTTTCGCAATCTGAGGATGATTGAAAAGAGTTCAGACTACAGTACTGGACCCGTATGCGACTGTTCGTTTAGACTTTTTCCATTAGTCGTTTTAGCCGAAGAATCAAAGTCGATGCGAACCTTTGTGGTGGCGCTATCTTTGATAACAGCATGGCGAGGAAGATAGTAGCTTTGTTCATTGCTTACTATCTTATTAGCTACTGTCATGTGACCTAATGTCTTGTATTTGTTGATACAAGCTTTGTATTCCCAATAGAGTTCAGGATTTCGTTCTAACTGCCGTTCTAGGCTGAAGAACCTGCGTAATGCTATGCCACGAGAATCGCCTAAACTAGGACTTTCTGTGGTGAAAGGCAGACGAACTTAGTAACGGACGTGTGCGTTACGAAAATGAGTTTTTTGGTAAAACTCTTCACATTCTTGATCTGCTTTAGACAGCTTTTTTTCCTGGATTAACTTCTTCTGTCTCCCAAAACTGGCGTAAGAGTTTATCCAATGAATTGTCGTCATCGTAATGAACCTTTGCTGTTAAAAATGTGGATGTATTTCTCAGTTTTCCGAAAAGTATCCATCCGAGGGTACTGTTTTTGGCGGTTGGTGTTCCTGGAGGACCTTTCCGTAATCCTTCCAAAAGAATTTCGCTGTACACATCTGCTCCTAAAAGCAGGTCAATTTTTCCTGGTTTGAAGAAAAACGGATCGGCAAGTGGTAGCTCATGTATATGACTCCATTCTTTATTTGGAATGGTTAAAGGAGGTAAAATGTCCGTAATTATATCCACTGTAAGGGCTGTAACGGTGGTTGCCTTAGTTGTGGTTGAATAAGGATAAATGTTCAATAGAGTTTGTTTTTGAACATTCGTAGTTTCAGTTTTTCCCAGGCCAGTGATTTGAATTTCCACGTTTGTAGTGGATGATTGCAGCTTACGTCCGGCGGCTTGGGTTACAAATGAAACTTGAGAGCCTGAATCTATCAAAGCTCTCAATACCAACATATATCCCATTTTTGTAGGAACGTTTAGCAACGCTGTTGCAAGCAGTGCTTGTTTGGTAGGATGATTTTTTGCGTAAAGCGTGTGAAGAGATTTCTTGTATGTGGACGGTGAATTGCAAGGTTGAGCTTCTGATTGCTGCTCCCTTGGCTTGAATTGGGTCGAAGCCCTTGGAGTGGCATTATTCCTATGAAGTAAAGAATGATGCCTCCTTCCACTTCGCTGACATGGAAACTTACTCGTACAAATTTTCGTGCTATGACCTTTTGATAGGCAATTATTACACAATTGATTTTATGTGACAATTTTGAATTTATTGTCTACATGGAGTTTTATTAATTTCGGACATTTAAATAAACGGTGCTGCTCTTTGCGCAAAGGACATGCTTGGGTGTATGAAGTAAAATGGGTAGATGCTCTCGGGACTTGTGCATTTTTGTTGGATAGGGACGGTTCGGTATCGACTATGGCTTCTAAAATTTTAAATCTAGATTGTAAAAATATTTTTACTGTATTGACCTCTTGTTCCCATGCACGGTGAGTTTCTGCTGGTAAACTTTGTACCACCATATAGATGAGAATTGCATCCCATTTCTTAGTGGAAACTTGCAATGCCTCGAATTTGAAGATACATTCGGAAGACTTATCTAGCAAGGTTTTGGTAGCCTTGGCTGATTCGTGGACTGCTTTTGGTATATTAAACAGTGCTTTCAATTGGGATTTACCAAGACTAGCTTATTATCATACCTTTCAAGAAATATCTTCCATGCGCTGTCATAACTCGAGTTGGTCATAGGAAATTGACGCAATAAGATCTCTACTTCTCCAGATACACTTGACTTTAAATAATGCAATTTCTGCACCGGTGATAACGCAGAATTTGAATCCACCAGGGACTTGAAAAGATCGTGAAAAGGTCTCCAAGAATCATATCATCATATCATATCCTGAGAATTTTGGGATTGTGATGCTAGGTAGTCTCAGAGACGATGAAGTTTCATGTTCTGATTTTGGACTTGGTTTAACCTTTGTTTCGAATGCATCTAATGCATCCCTAAAAACACCTCGAAAAGTAAAGTATTGATTTTCCACCTCTGAAAATTGATCCTTTGCGAAATAATCTTACTTTTGAAGTTCACTATCTTCCAAAGCCTGCGTGGCTTGAATAATTGTGTAGTAATCTTTCTTGTACTCTGACCAAATTTCACTTAGAGCGGTTAATCGCTCAGAAATAAGACCTTTCGTTCGTTTTTCTACATCATTTTTGTTGTAGTTATTGAACGATTTTTCAAAGATTATTGCGGAAGTGGCTTGAAGAGCAGACATAATGAAACAATTGATACGATAAAACACTAGACCTTAGATCCGGCTCGAAGGACCATAAAATGTACTGTCCGTTAATAGAACGTACACGCAAATTTTGATTAAGTGACTGAAATGAATGCACTGGTAAATTTGGATCAAGATCAGTGGTCTATTTCTTACCAACGAATCAACACTATTCACTTTATTTTTACTTTCAAGTAACTACTGCACTTATTTTTTGGTAAATCCCCTATAAAGATCAGATTATGTGTAAAACTTAGTAGGTTAACGATTCAAACGTATGAAGAAATACACTTATAGGATTGTTACTAATAGATATACAAATAGATATTCAATGTATGAGGTTAATATAGAACAAAGGTGAGAACAACTTAACTTCAAAAACACTGGCACACTTACTTAGCTTAAATATCTTGAGTATTCGTCTTAAGACAGAATTATATAAACTGTTGGGTCAGAGATCAACACACACTAGAAAACACACTTATTGACATATAGAGATAAGTCTCAATATGTAAGTTTTCGGTCAGAGAATTTTTATATCACACTGAAAAACACTTATTGGCAAAAAATTGCAATATAAAATGGTCAATATATATATGTAAAATTAATACAGAATAAAGTCAAATTATGATATTTAATAAATATGCACAAAAAATGTAGAATACTATATGTAAATATATATGTGAGTAAACATATAGAAAAATAGATGTATGAATAAATATTAATTTGTTACAAGTAACTGGTACTCACCGATCTACAACTTGACGCTTGAGGGTTGGCTTTAAGCTAATGCTAAGACCCTTTGTTCTAACCATGGGATAAAACAATTCTTTATTCCGTCGAGACCAGAAATAAAGTGTTAATGTTAGTAAGATACTATCTCAGTCGAGACCCGAGATAATATTCTTTAAGTCAGTCGAGACCCGGCTTAAAGTGTTATCTTAACTTCAGTCGAGACCCGAATTAAGATGCGTTTATTCCCGTCGATACCAGAAATAATTATTAGTAAATACCTTAACTTCAGTCGAGACCCGAATTAAGATGCGTTTATTCCCGTCGATACCAGAAATAATTGTTAGTAAATATCTTAACTTCAGTCGAGACCCGAATTAAGATGTGTTTATTCCCGTCGATACCAGAAATAATTGTTAGTAAATATCTTAATTTCAGTCGAGACCCGAATTAAGATGCGTTTATTCCCGTCGGTATCAGAAATAATTGTTAGTAAATATCTTAACTTTAGTCGAGACCAGAATTAAGATGTGTTTATTCCCGTCGATACCAGAAATAATTGTTAGTAAATATCTTAACCTCAGTCGAGACCCGAATTAAGATGTGCTTATTCCCGTCGATACCAGAAATAATTGTTAGTCCCTACACAGCCAACTTACCCCAAGAGATGCCAAGTACAAAAAGAGCGAGATCAGTCGGCTTGTTGTTTATATAGCAATTGCTTGCACACGACACCACTGATAGAGTAGCAGCGGTGCATGATTACAAGAATTCGCAGTGCAGCTGTGATCTTACGGTACTAGCGATAAAATTTGCCTAGCAACGACTAAAAATGCATAGCAACAAGAAATTTAGAGCTTCACATCTGCTGTGTTAAATTAAATAATATTCGCCAAAAATATGCTCTCTATCACGTAGCGAAGAAATTCCCGTTGGATATAGTACTTGAAAACGATGATAATGATAGAGTTGCAAATTGATCGTCTTGATCTGATTATATTTTCAGAACCCAATTTCAGTATGGTATTGTTGTAATAAGTTCCCTTTTCAGGAATTGTTTTTTAGTACGAATTCAAACATTTGATAATGATTCCAATTTAACCTGCTCAATGAGGCTATACCTTTATATTGCATTTGTGCAATATGCTATATAAATGGTAAATACCTGGCCTTGTTTGGTTGTGTATCTGTGTTTTGATTGAGCGACTAGATCAGAGTTAATTTTATAAACATTTTCATGCCTTGTTTTCAGCATGCTTTCCTTTCAGAAGTTTAATATTAACAAAAATATGTTCGAATAGATTAGGTTCGAACAAGTACTATCATTTCGCAATGAATGATTGAATATATCTACATAAAAGGTTTTCCAATAAGAGGTGTTATTTTGATATTCAAAGAAAAATGCCATTTTTTGAGATAAATGATCGGATCTTTATTTCATTATAAAGAGGAAGGTATGCCGTTAATAACGAAAAATTACATCAGCCAAATGACCACCACGACCACGCCTACAGGACCATATCCTTTTCATGAAATTTTCCATAACCAAATCGCAAAGTGGCTGCCCTATGTCCTCCATAGCCTCACGAATTCCATCTTTGAGGTCTTGAATCGACGCTGGGCTGTTAACGTAGACCTTCTCTTTCACGTGGCCCCAAAACAAGAAGTCGCAAGATGTTAAGTCACAAGATCTCGGTGGCCAATTGTGATCACCTCTTCGAGAGATAACACGGTCCGGAAACTTTTCCCGTAAAAGATCAATGGTTTCGTTGCTTGTATGGCACGTAGCGCCGTCTTGTTGAAAGTAAACGTTGTCCAGATCAATACCATCCAATTCCGGCCATAAAAACTCATTAATCATCTGTCGATAGCGCAATCCATTCACCGTAACTGTTGCTCCAGCCTCATTTTCGAAAAAGTAAGGTCCAATGTACCCGCGGGACCATAAACCGCACCAAACAGTCACACGTTGAGGATATAGAGGCTTTTCAACAATAACTCTTGGGTTTTCCGAGCCCCAGATGCGACAATACGAAACCATCGAGGTGGAAATGAGCCTCATCACTCAAGATGAGTTTTCGATGGAACTCCGGATCATTTTCATGCATTTCGAGGACCCAATCAGCAAAGACTCGACGTTGCTGATGATCGGCCGGCTTGAGTTCTTGTGTTAACTGAACTTTGTAAGCCTTAAGACCCAAATCTTTATGCAAAATACGGTGTAATGACGTTTGTGGAATGCCTAATTCCAAAGAACGACGAGGAATGAACAAACCTGGGCTTTCTTCAACACTTTCGGCTACAGCAGCAATATTCTCGGCTGTTCTTGAGCGACGTGCACGGGTTTTACTCTACACATCACTAACTTGTCCCGACAGCTCGAATTTTTCTACCAATTTCTGTATTGCGGTCCGACAAAGTGCTTCACGACGACCCAAAAATGTTCGAATTTTACGAACCGTCTCTGCCACATTTTCACCATTTTTATAGTGAATTTTAATAATTTTAATGCGTTGTTGAATCGTGTATCATTCCATTTTATTAATGACGCCATTAAGTTAAGTTAAGTTTCTACTTGTCAAATGTCAAAAAATGACAGCTCCAAAAGTGACATCTACCGAAATAGCGGGCTAATTAAAATAACACCTGTCATTGGAAAACCCTTTATTGATATATACATATTTGATAGTTAGGGTAAAACCATTCAGAAAAAAAAAATTATTGTATTAAGTATTACATTAAATTTTATTTACATTATGATTAATTTCCTCCCCTTTTTTTTTATATATTTTATTGAAATTAATACTCATTTTGAAAATTAATTTATTTCCTGGCATATTTGTTTTACTTTTTTTTTTTTTTTTTGTTTTAATTATTGATTTTAATAGTGGAATTTTCGGGGGAATTAATCTCCATTATCTCATACGGACCTGTTAATAGTGGTGAAAATTTGTTCTCTCGAACTCTGCTCTTAAGTAGGACTTTATCGCCTACCATAAAAGATTTTTGGACGGAGCTTTTATCGTATTGCAATTGTGATCTTTCTTTGTTTGCCATGGCGATGTCTTTAGCTATTTTGAAGCTATGCTGTAGACGCGATTTTAACTCGTTTGCAAAATTGTCGTAATTATAGCAAACGGTTGGAGAAGATTTATAATAGTTTGGAATTTAGGCTTGGAATCCGTAAAGGAGTTCGCGAGGAGTGTAACTAGTACTCGAATGAGGGGTTGTATTGTATACAAACATGGCATAAGGATCCATCTATCCCAGTCTTGTGGATCTTTTGCTACATAAGACCGGAGATATTCTGCTAAGGTTCTGTGACTTCTTTCCAATGCACCATTCGTTTGAGGGTGATATGGAGTAGTTTTAAGTCGTTTTATTCTCAACAATTTACATACCTCGGCGAACATGCCATTTATGAGGTTAGAACCCTGATCTGTGAGGATACTTTCTGGAATACCATGTCGACAAAACATCGCTGTCATGAAGGCTTCCGCTAATGTCTTAGACTCGGTGTCGACTATGGGAATAACCTCAGAAAATTTTGGAAGGTCGTCTAGAAATGTAAGGAGATACTTATTTCCAGAATGTGATATTGGAAGAGGTCCTACAACATCTAGGTACACTCTTTCGAAAGGTTTGGAGCTAATGCTCGAGATTTTCGTAGGAATTTTTGGATTTCGGGAACTTTGTTTACCTGACAAAGTTCACCTTACATGATTTCCGATGTCGTCTGACATGACAGGCCAGTCGAATTGCTTTTTGATTCTTTTGACAGCACGGGAAACTCCTTGATGGCCTCCCGTCGTTAGTGAATGAAAATCTTTTAAAACTTGTTCGATGTCATTAATATCGGATAAATATTTAATCGAATCTTGATGGAGCTTTATGTTTATTTGTTTATTAGCGAAGATCTGTGTAAAAGGGTTTTTAATAAATATTAGATTTTGTAGATCTAATATAGGGAAGGAGATATTTATTTGTTTCAACTGAATTGCTTCTGTGTATGAGCAGATTTCAGTTAAAATCTTTTCGAGGTTTGATCTATCTCTTTGGGATCGACAAGGTAAATTAGTTTTGGAAATAATTATTATGGAGTCTTTTCTTTTAAAGAAGTTCAGTTCAGTTTCTGAAATTGGGGATTTATCTGAAATTTTTAGTTTCGAATCCTACACTCTTTCAAGTTCTGTATCTTGCTTTGGCAAGATGAAACATTTAGGATTCGCATTTTTAGTCAATAGTAATGGGAAATTTGTCTCAGTTATTATGACTGAGGAATTGTTCATTTGTAATGAAGTTGGATTTTTGTTAATGACACTCGTGTTGAGAGTATTCGAATTCAGCTGAGCTCTAGCTTGATTCCTTGTTACCACATTTACATAGGTGATAGGTTCTGCGAAATTTTCGCTACTATCTGGAATAGCTCTACTGAGAGCGTCTGCATTTGTGTTGTGCTTGCCTGATTTGTGAACTCTTTTGTAGTCAAATTCCTCAAGACGAATTCTCCATCTCATCAGTCTTGAGGAGTGGACTTTCGAATTCATGAGCCATACTAATGGTTTATGGTCAGTTATAATTGTAAACTATCTATCAAAAACGTATGGTCTGAATTGCTCAACTGCGAAATCGATAGCTAAGAGCTCCTTTTCTATTGTTGAGTAACAATTGACTTGATTTTTACTGGGTCTGGTTTGACTCCATTCTCTGTAATTATGTGCCCTAAATACATAATTTCCTTTTTTAGGAAATGGCACTTGTCGGGTTGAAGTTTGAGGTTGAAATTGCGGAGGCGGCTAAATATTGCTGAGAGTCTGGTATTATTATCTTTGAGATTGTATCCATGGACTACAATATCGTCCATGCATACGAAGCAATAGATGCATTGAAGTCCAGATAGAACATTGTTCATGGCTCGTTGAAAGGTTTCAGGGGCTCCTTTTATATCAAATGACATACGATTGTATTCGTAGTGGCCATAAGGTGTGCTAAAGGCAGTTGTCCTTCGAGTCCATATTTAACTGGTGAAATCCACTGGCTGGGTTGAGTGTGGTAAAATATTTCGACTTCCCCAACTGGTCTAATATATCAGTAATATTAGGCAGTGGGTACGCATCGCCAATAGTAATGTCGTTAATACGACGAAAGTCTACCACTACTCTCCACTTTTTCTTACCATTCTCATTTGTTTTTTTAGGAACCAGGAGAAGCGGAGAATTCCAGGGACTATATGAAGGTTTGATGATGTGTGACTCAAGCATTTCTTGTATTTGCCGGTTTATTTTTGTTCAGCTTGCTTCTGGAAGTCTATAAGGCTTGGTATAAATTGGCGGTTTGTCTTGGAGGGTCTCGATTTTGTGGGTAATCGCATCTGTATATGAAAGGAAATCCCCTTCTATGAAGAAGAGATCGTTG
Source organism: Dioctria rufipes (assembly GCA_963924295.1). Lineage (NCBI taxonomy): Eukaryota > Metazoa > Arthropoda > Insecta > Diptera > Asilidae > Dioctria > Dioctria rufipes. Next base: position 22,584 of record CAWUPM010000931.1, read on the forward strand.
AATTCCCTACAGATATTGCGAATACTCTCATATTCCTCTGAATTACAGTGATCCAATTTTATAAGGTTTTGCAGTTTATTTATTCTGCCCTTAATTGGATCTCTTTCAGAGCCTGTGGAGATGACAACAAAGTCGTTCAAGTCTTGGTAAACTGGGTTCACCTCGTAAGGGCCCAGATCGGCGTCCTCCTCATTTGTGTTGAGGATTATGACTTGTGCCATACCATTGACCGGTTTGACTATCGAATTTCCAAGAAACAGACCTGGCCTTATTTCCTTCTTGAAACAGACCGATTGATTTTGAATAGAAGGAGTTGGAATTTCAATGATGAATTCTGATCGAGCTGGAATTTTAATTTTATTTAATTTATCCAATTCTTTCGGATTTTTAATAGGAAGATATGATTCCAACTTTTGTGGAATTTGAAAGGAGTTATACGATGATTCCGACTGGATAGAGTTTGAAGGAGATAAAACCGGCTATTGATGGAGTTTTACATTTATGTTCTTGATTCATATCTTGTGAAGTTTTGGATGGAGATTGATTTTTATTTAATTCAGCCCTTTTTCTGGCTATATATGGAGATAGATTTTTACCTTTATGCTTCATTTCTTGTGAAGCATTTGCTGGTGATCGATTTGCATTGCTTTCCGAAGCAATTGATGGAGATAGATTTGTATTAGTATTTATATCGGAGAATGTTATCTCCGTATATAATAGACTTTTTGTTTGAGACCTCTTTCTGGGTCTTCGCTTTTCAAATAAACATATGGATAATTTGAATAGTAATCCTCGTACGGATAAAATTCATTTGAATCATTAATTTCTAGAGAAATGTATTTTTTTTTATAATTGATACTAGCATTGTATCGAGATAAAAAGTCATGACCAAGCTGGCCATCGTATGAGAGGATGGAGTTATTTCCCATAATTTGAAATGGGTGTTCTAGGATGGAGTTATTCTGCGCAGGTTCCAGAGTTAATTTCGGGAAGATGAGTCCTTCTGTCGAAGTGGACTATGTAAATAACGTATTGACATTGCAGACAGCATCTCTGTAGCAGATACTGTCTGGCTTTAATGGATGGAGTTTTATTAAGCTGATCTCTGCTCCTGTATCAATAAAAAAGTTACGCTTCGGAGCAGAGCAGATGTCGACAGGCAAGGAAAAAGTTACAGAATTTTTATTAATCTGGACGGAGACTCGAATTAATTTTTTGCTGTTTAGTTTTTCGTCGATATTGTCTCCGGGTTGCGATGAACTTGCGCCGTTGTTTCTATCTGCGAGGGGTTGCCGAAATTGACCCCCCGCTGCGTCCAGTTTCCCTGTTTGGATGCCGATGAAGTTTTGTTGTCCTTTCTATTTGTAGAGGGTGATCTAACCGAGATATTTGCATTCTATATCTCGGCAGTGAAGTTCGCTCGGCGGTGAAGTTCGACTTTCTCGGAATACTGGCTGCTGCCAGTTCCTATTTGGAGGCTGTCTGTCAGCCGTGTTTGTTGGTGGAGTATTGCTCACCTTTTGGAAATTATTTTGATTTCCCTGATTGTAGCCAGAACGATTGTTGTTTGCAGCTTTTGTTCGGCAATCCTCGATAGTGTGCCCAATTCGATGACAATATCGACAAGATGGTACCTATGACGGAGATGTGACCTTACTAAAATCCGGAGGGCGTTGTAATTGCGAGTTTAGGTTAGGAACTGCGTTGAAGTTCTGTGCAGGGCGTTGTATGATTGGGCATTTTGAAGCAGCATGTGTATTACATTTGAAGCATTGTAAATTATGACTCGTATTTTGTCTGAAAGGGACTGGATTTGTCTTGTAATTCGTTTGAAAGATAGCTTACTTGAGCTCCAGCAGAGAAAGATTTATCGGAATGCACTTTGTCTAAAGTTTGGAGTTGGGGATTAATAAGCCCATCCTCAATAGCTCTCACTGCTTATCTTTTAAAAGAGACTTTAAAAGAACTTTATCACTTGTATATGAGTGTGTTGCTTTATTTAATTTAGATAGATTTGTGTTAATTCTCTGAAGTAAATCTTTCACGCTTTCCCCTAATCTCTGTTTAGAATTATTTAATTGAGACTGTAGCATAGTTCTGGGAATTTTTTCCTCAAAACTTTGAGTTAAAATTGATTTTAAAGTAGGCCAATCTCCAATTTGATTGTACCTGAAGATATCGTAGGCCTCTGCGGATAATTTACTACTTATTAAACTAAGGAAGGAGTGCTTTTTGCTTGCCGTCGTTGCTGGTGCGTATGAATCATCACAGCTTGAAATGAATTGTGGAGATCTTTCGGATTTCCATTGAAATTGGGAATTAATGACCTTGCGTCTGGTAAGGAGAAATTTATTTGGTCTCTGAAGGAGACATTATAGTGATGATCTGTGAAGTAATTTGTATTATTTGTTACATATTGGAATCGACAGTCCAATTATTCTTGCAGCGCAATTATAATATATGAGAATGCTGTTTCCATGTTTATGTAAACATCATTCACGAAGTATTCACTATCGTTGTCGTTTGGGCCAACATTCAAGATTATTCCGTTATGTGTTTCTTCAAAATCGTTCCAATATTTGTGCAACGAGTTCAATTTAAGTTTAAGTATGCATGGGTTGCAGTTGCAAGTGAATTATTATCTATAGATTGAATAATATGGGATAATGATTTTCGTCTATCTTCTTGCAATCGAAACCGTACTGTATTTGATTGATCTTTGTCTGTGCTATCCTGGTTATCAGCTGCAGTTGTTTTTGCGAAGTTTTTGGAAGTGGAATGTAAAACGGATTATTTTTGCGCTTTGTGTGGATTATATGGACTTCAACCTATCAGACAGAGTTGCCTTTGTAAGATTGTACCAGTCACCTGTTTTGTCATAGCATGACTGCTTAAAATAATCATGAGTTTCATCAAAATCTTCATGATCTTGGATTAGGGTTTCGGTTTTTTCGAATGAAGCCCACAGGTCTTCCAAATTTTGGAGGTTTTTCAGAAGTAAATTCTGAAGTCCTTTTGCTTTTATTGGCTCTATGATATGATCGAATCAAAAATCGCTGCTTCCAAACAATATCGTTTTCCTGAGAGGTAGGCTCACGAGAGTTCTATCGCAGGCATCGATTGTTGATTTCTGTTGAAGTCCTCTGACCAGCGAGCTCACGAAGTCTTACCGCAGAGATCGCTTCTAGGAAGAGCGTATATTTAAATTTAATAATTTGATAAAATCCTGAATTTGTCTTCAAATCATGTAAAAATGCTGTATTGCTTATAATACTTATTACGGAGTAATTTTAGACAGCAACAACAAATATAACAAATTAATTGGGGAAACAAGAGTTAATTTTAAGGGAAAGAAAAAAAATTATCACTAAATAGGTAACTTTCAATTGCTCTTTCAATCAACATTTATATGTCATATGTATTTTGAACTTTAATTAGGTATAAGTGCCACAAAAACTACTTCACCTCAGATTATTATTAGTCACTTTGTTTTCGCTTAAGATATACTTTTTTTTCTATGTAAATTCATTGAGTATTCAGCTTTTTTACAAGTTCAATTCAATTTTTTTTTATAATACAATTATGCTCTTCGTAAAAAAAATACAATTCTTGCTTCTTCTTGTTTGCTTTATGCAATAAGATTATCTATAAAAATCATCTAAACTTTAAAAAATCTGTTTGTGCTTAATTAGACGTAATGAAGCGGTAGGTCATTGTATAATGCTGTTGAATCGCATCCTTTGTAAAATTTCAAACACAACAAAAACAATTGATGGATCTTTTATCGTAAGAGGAAAGATAGATAGATTGAGGAATATTGAGCGCAATACCTTCCTTTTTAGAGGAAATTTTTTTTATGTATCCGTGGTGTGTTGGATTTTGTTTTATTTTTGTTTTTAATTAGTTAAAACTAAAATGCTAATTTTAGAGCACAATTTCAAGAACATAGGAAAAATTTTGCATCTACCTTTGCTTTTATCCTAATAATTATTTGCTCAGTCGAATGTTGTTATAGAATGATGAATATGATACGTCGCGCGTCCTGGGCGACGATTTCTTGGAGATTTAGAGTTGACTGCTTTTATTGCTGCAGATGAATGATGAAATTTATACGTCAGATGTCAAGGTCAATGATCCGAAGTCTTCCTTCTGGGAATCGCCTAGTTGAGGCAGGGATGAAGCTTTGCTAAATTTCCTCGTTGGAGCACTATGGCGCTCTAAACTTACTTTCCTCTAAGTACCCTTTTAAGTTACCCGGGCTTATTTTTTATTTTATTATTATTATTATAATTTGTTTTTTTTTTATTATTGTTTGGATTACTTTCCGTTTATTTTAATTGGCACTGATTTGTTAATTTAAAGAGATGTTGGGTCGTAGATTTTTATTATTATTTAATTTAATTTAATATTGGCACTGATTTCGGGGTAGGTACACCGCTGCCACCCACCAAAATGTTACGAGCCTGCTCCGTGCTTCTACGAAGAGAGCAGCCACTTTTAAGTTTTGAGATGGGGATTAAACACTCAAACACAAAACTTGCACCTTTCCAAAAATCTTCTAGACTTCTTTTATTTATAATTTTCTTGTTTTAATGAATTTACAATTTTCAATCGGCAGTTTTATCAAATGTGTCTATAGTTTCCGTTTTAGCACCCCTTTTTTTTATAAGATTACAATTTTTCTTTTAAATTTCCTAATTCGAGTATCTTTTATTTCTTGGGATTTCCGATCTTTCTCTCTCGACGGGTTGAAAACAAACTCCTCAAGGTCTGGCGATCTTACACCCAGGTACCCACGAAAACTTCAGAAAGCTATTTTTTTGTTTTATTGCTTTCTCACGACGTTGAAAAAACGTACTTGAGAAAATGCAAAAGTTTTTGATGCGAGATATATGCATCAATGAAACCTGTAATCCGATATGCACTTGTGCGCCCGTCTTGAAATATTAATTTTAAGAGGGCGCGAATAATCATGATAATTGTATGTATGTATGTACTTACAATTAGATTGAAAGATTAGGTACTGTACGTATGTAGAGTGTACATGCGAAAAAAAGTAAGAAGACACTGTATGTAGGTAAGTGTGCATATCGTGTGAGTGGAATGTGTGTCTGATAACAAAATGCAATTTATGCTAAATTGAATTTTGTTATAATATGGGAATGCATCTCTAAATGCATTTTAAATTTTGAATGAGATTTTGTAAATAAAAACTCTATGTCAATCTTAAGTAAACACTTTTTATTTGAACACTCCAATATTCCTTAACTGTAATCAAACTCTTTATCAATATTAATTAAACACTCCAATATTCCTTCCTTCTTCCTTGAAAACTAGTATTTCGATGCTGACGATTCATATTTCTTCCATTTTCCTGATCTCATCATCTAAAGATTTTTCTGAGAAGTCTTCACAGGATCCGACAACATATCATACCTGCTCCCTTCTCATTGCACCTTTTCCTTTTTCTTTATACATATTTCCTGGTAATAATTACCTCTAAACCTTTTAAGGATCATAAACTTAATACGTAGTTTTCTACATTCTAGATATATTTATTTTAATGCATGCTAAAAGGAATCTTAATGGCTATGCTTAATTATCTTAAAATGAATAGTTTTGTCTGCATTCATGGATCCAACAGTACACTCATATTACAGCTCGGCCATGCACCAGTTGCCGCGTCCTCGAGGCACCAGTCACTCTTTCTGCAAATAGGTATATTTCGTGATGATGATTTGGAGTGGATGTAAACTATAACTCTGACTTTGAAAAACTCTCGTCTTCATCAGCTGCACTTTCATATAACTTCATTTTATCACAAGATGTGTTTCCGCTATATCTTTTCCTAGATCTCGTTGATCCTGGAGGATCTTCTGTGACATATCGGTCATGATCCAAAACCTTTGTGACCACATATGGTCCGCTATAGGTGGAAGTAACTTCCTACTATTTCCGTCATTTGACCCCTTTGGTCTTTTCATTAAAATATATTGGCCTACTTCGTAAGTACGGCCTGGACATCTTTTTCGGTCATAATAAAACTTCTGCAACGTTTGCTGTTTTTTTATTTCCGAAGCTGCTTGAGCTCTTTGCGCCTGTACATTCTTTTGAACTAGTTCATAAACTTCATTTGACAAAAAGGAATCGTTTGCACTGCGAGGTGTATAACCCAACAGCATATCGTAAGGGGACTTTCCCGTGGTCACGTTGACCGTAATATTTAGACCCCATCGTATGGAGCTTACATTTTTGTCCCAATGTCGTTCATACTCGTTGGATGCCGCTAGGGAACTCAATATTGTCCGGTTGTACCTTTCAGCTTGCCCGTTTGCTCTTGGAGTGGCTGTTGCGTTAAGGTTTCTTTTGATTGCCAGATTTTTACAATACTGAGTGAACAGCTTCCTCTGTCGCAAACAATTCTATTAAGTACATCGAACAACTGAACTATTTCATTGAACATTTTAACAACAGGTTCTGTTAAGTCCCAATGTGGGCTTAGCATAAAAAAGGGGCAGGTGCCGGTTTAAAAAATGACAAGACAGGATTTTCAATTTGACAAAATAATTCGCTGGTTTATTGATCACAAATATAACTCTTAACAGCTAGGCAATTCAGTACTTAAATTCTAATTCAATTCACAATTCACTTAATCTATTTTAATTCAATTCATTAAATCCAGTCAAACTTACTACTAATTTAAAATATAATGTGCCTCCACTGGCAAATTTTTACTCTTTAATCTGTAATAGAAAAAAGAAACTATTATTAATAAATTCAAATTAAAAAGGGGTTAGAATTTTGGATGACAGAGTGAGCGTCATATATAACTGCTCAAAAAGAATGCTGGGATCAATTCTCCCAATATAGGATGCTGAAATAAATAAAATCTTATAAATTTTGATTAATTAGTTAGTAAAAAAAGGGATTCAGAACTACATCCCTTGGTTTTGTTAATCAAGACTTAATTTTTGGTTTCAGAGCCACCGATCTGTCTTGTTGCTTGGTCAAATCGCAAGTGATTTTCTATTTCCAATCGCTCGCCTTTTATAGGCAGAAACACAATAGAAATTGTGTCTGCCTGTGGCGTTGCTATGACGCTCGCGTCGTTTGCTAGATTTTTATACATTTAGACACCCAGTGACGTCATTATAGTTTAATCGAAATGTTTTACCATGTACCATATGAGCTGCCATTTTGAATCTGTCAAAGTGGTTCATGGCAGATGTTTTGGTTATAGGTGAGTGTTTACATTTTTGAATGTTCACTTATATTTTTTAATTTTATTAATGATTTATTTCCTCGTGTATTTTATAGATTATCTGGTCCCTTAGGATGTTGGAGACATCGTGGGAATATTGAAACAAACGTGTAGTGTAAGTTTTTGTTTTAACTAAAGTCTCAGATCGTGAATGATCTGAGACTTTTACTATTTGTTGTCTTTGTTTTGATGGTTTTTTGTTTTTTTTTTTATATTTTTAGCTGATGATACTGGACGATTATCGCGAGATGATTATCTATAATCTTCGTGGGAAGTTTGTTCATCGCGGGAATTATTGTGAGTGTTAGTTTTTTAGAGTTTTAGTATGTAAGTTTATTTTTAGATTTTTCAAGGATTGTTCCGAGATGGAACATCCTCCCGCCTCTCGAAAAAAAGATGAGTTATGTTATGTGTGATTGTTACAAGAGAATAAATTGTGTGAACTTACGTGTTGTGTTTGATTTTACTTGTAGCCTTATTCTGATCTGTCCGGTTTTCAACTTGAGAAACCGGAGTGTGTCTCCATCTTCGGTCGTGATGCGGAAGCATTTTCTAGCGGTGAATATTTTTAGCCATGGAATTGGCTGAGTACATATTTGTTCCCATAGCTGTGGTTCCACGATGAAATTCGTAGGGAGCCTTCTTGGCGTTATGTTTGGACGACGTTCTGATGCCGTCAAAGCTGGCTCCTTGGGTGGCGCGTTGGGTGGCATCATCAGCGCTGGTTTTTTGCACGGCGTGTCGTATTGTGCTGCTGTCGATGTTGAAGCCGTCAGAGCTGGCCTCTTGCGTGAGTTAGGATATGATGTTGTAGCCGCTGTTTGACTTGCACGCCCTTTTTTTGTCAACGCGTCATGCTGCCTTGTTTTTGGTGGCGTTGCAATTAAAGTTGATGATGCTGGCGTGTTGCACGTAGCATGCGATGACGTTGAGGGAGCCGTCAAAGCTGGCTGCATTGCTGTCGCGTCATGCTTTGTCGCGGAAAAAGCTGTTAATGTTGCTTTTTTGGGTGATGCGTCGGGCCGCGTTGTCTTTGTTGGTGCTGAGCTTAGAGCTTTTAATGCTGGTGGTATTGTTTTATTGCTACCAGCTGGAATTGAGTTTGTTGTTGTCACTGGACTGGGTTTTTTTGTGCCAGTGGGAGGCTTAGATGGCCTTGTTGGTTTTCTCAAAGTGGCTGCGTCGGGTAGCCTTTTGGTTATGGGTGATGCTGGAAGCGCCTCAAATGGAGGCATGTATGTTTTTGGGCGACGCGGCATGTCGGTGGTTCGTAGCTTATCCTTAAGAGGAAGTGATTCGATATCTGGGACGTCATCGATCAAGAGGCAGTCTTCCAAACTTGGTAGACAATCCATTTTTCCTTTTAGGTTGGAAAATAAAAAAGAAAAGCAAAAAAAATTAAGATTGCAAAATAAAATAATAAAAATGAAAATAAAAAACAAAAAAAACAAAAAAACTCACAAATGATAAAAAATCAATGGAAATAATAATATATAAAAAAATAAGCTTGCAAAATAATAATTTTGAGGAACTTGTTCTGCCTCTCTGCTTTGCCAGTTGTCAGAGTTTTTGGCGCATTGGATCGTAAGTGAAGTAGGGTTTCATTTTGTTTTGTTCTGCCTTACCGACACTGTTTTAATGGTATAATGTTTCCTTTTTATTTTGTGAGATGGCGTTACTGCTTTGTGCTGTAGAGTGTGGGTAGGAGAGTATTTTTGGAACATATCGTGCTTATAATTGGTTGTTTTGTTTTTGTATTTTGTACTCGGTTGATGGTATTCTTGCTTTGTTATTTGACATTTATAATAACTAGTAAATTTCCTGCTGACTAGTCAGTTGATCGAACGTACAACGTTTGTAGTAGATGTGATAGTTGGGAAGTAGCTAGCGATTGTTGTCGCTGCTTTGACTTGTGTAGGATTTTATACTACTCCTGCTGGTTTAGATTTTGTTGGTTTTCTTCGATTGGTAATCTAAACAATTTTGTTATTGGTCGACAGTATTCTTGCTGCGCTGTTTTAACTGTCGCTACTCTGACTTTGTTGTCCGTTCCAATATGAATTTTAATTATTCTGCCGAGTAACCATTTTGTGGGAGGACAATTTTTGTTGTGGATTAGAACCAAATCGTTTACCTTGAGGTTATTTTTTGTGGTTTTCCATTTAGTACGTTGCTGCATGTTGTGAATATATTCGACGGACCATTTTCTCCAAAATTGTTCTGTTAAATATTGTATGTCTTTCCATTTTTTAGTAAGGTTGTAGTTTTCAGATGCAGATGGCTCTGGAACCGCTTTGATATTTCTGCCTGTCAGGAAATGGCCGGGTGTTAACACGTTGTAATCATTGGGATCGTTAGATAATGGTGTCAGCGGGCGTGAATTGACACATGCTTCAATTTGGCACATAACAGTATGTAGTTCTTCGTATGTTAATGTGGTGTTCTGCAGCGTTCGTTTAAGATGGGTTTTTATTGATTTCACTCCTGCTTCCCATAGAGCGCCAAAGTGTGGCGCTGCAGGTGGGTTGAAATGCCAAGTGATTTCCTTTAGCATTATATCATTGGAAATGTCACACGGAAGTTGTGATAATAATTGTTTCAATTGACTTAAAAGCTCCTTGCTAGCTCCAATGAAATTTGTGCCACAGTCAGAATATAAATGTCGGCAAAGTCCTCTTCTGCTGGTGAATCTTTTGAGGGCTGCGATGAATGCTGTGGTGGTGAGGTCTGTCACAACTTCTATGTGTATCGCTTTAGTGGCCATGCATATGAACACACAAAAATATGCCTTTATTATCTTGGCATTTCTTATTTTTGATGTTTTCATATCGATGGGGCCCGCATAGTCTACTCCAGTGTGTTCAAACGCCATAGATGGCGTTGTTCTTGGGGTAGGTAGATTTCCCATCAACTGAGCTGATACCTTTGGCTTGGTTCGAAAACACGCTATGCACTGGTGAATTCGTTTTCTGATAACATTTCTGGCGTTTATTAGCCAGTATTTGTTTCGTAGTGTGTTAAGGATGAGTTGTGTGCCACCGTGTAAGGTGTAATGATGAATATAGTCAATGATTGTTTTAGATATGTGATGATTATTAGGCAAAATCATCGGGTGTTTTTGATCGTAGGTTAAAATAGAGTTTTCGATTCTACCACCGACACGAATGACTTGGTTGGAGTCTAAAAAGGGATTTAAGCTTAAGATTTGACTTTTGTTTGAGATTGGTTTGAATCTCGACAAGAGTTCGTATTCATGAGGGAACGCTTGTTTTTGAACTAGCGTGACGATTGTGACTTCTGCTTGTCGAAGTTCGTCACATGTTAAATGGGTATTTGAACGATTTATTGGTGTTGTGCGACAGTTGTCAATAAATCTTCTACAGTAGGCGATAATGCGTATTAGCTTTGGAAATGAGGAGTATTTGTTTAGCCATTCATAATTGTCGTTGGTACAAATCAATGCTTTGACCTTTCTCGATTCAAGTTCAAGACACTTGCTGCTGACGTGTTTTTTTGGCCAGCTGTTAGGATCTTGCTGAAGCCAGGGTGGACCCTTCCACCATAGGACATGATTGCGGAGTTCAGAAGGGTACAATCCTCGAATGGCGCAGTCTGCTGGATTATCCTTCGTTGGTACAAAGCGCCAGAGCTGTGGTTGGATGTTCTCTTGAATTTCTGCCACGCGATTGGCTACGAATGTCTTCCATCGCGTTGGATGACTTTGAATCCAAGCTAGTGTGATTTCTGAATCGCACCAAGCTATTATTGCTACATCCTGCAGCTTCATGTCGGTTTGTATTTGCTTAATGAGGCGTGACAGGAGGAGGGCTCCGCATAATTCTAGCTTTGGTAGTGATGTTGTTTTTGTGGGTGCGATTCTTGTTTTGGACGTTATTAAATGGGTGACAATTGAGTTGTCATTGTTGACAATTCTTAAAAATGCGACGCTTGCGTAGGCTGCTGTCGATGCGTCACAAAAACCGTGTAGCTGTATATTTGTTATCTTCGGAGAGAATTCTATCCATCTAGGAATTTTTATTGTTTTTACATCTTGTAGATTCTCTCTATACTTTATCCATTCTTGCGTTAGTGAGGATGTTAGTGGTTCATCCCATGAGTATCCAGAGAGCCATAGTTTTTGGATAATGATTTTTGCGATGACAACGCATGGAGCTAACTATCCAAGTGGATCGAACAAAGCTGCGGTTTCTGATAAAATGCTTCGTTTTGTATAGTTGTCTCTCATTTTTAGTGATTTGGTAGTGAACCCAAATTCATCTGTGATGGGGTTCCACTGAAGTCCGAGAGTTTTTATTGTGTCTCCTTCTGAGAGGGTGAGAATGGTGTTGATTTCTTGATCTTTTGCTGGAATGCTTGCCAGTAATTCTGAGCTATTTGATGTCCATTTTCTGAGGTTAAATCCTCCTTTGCTCAAAGTGTCAATAAGCTCTTGCTGACGTAATAGGCCTGTACTTATGTCATGTGCTCCTGCTAACAAGTCATCAACGTAGAAGGCTGTTTTTATGCTCTGAGCAGCAAATGGAGAGTTTTGTTCTTCGTCTTTCGCTAGTTGGTGAAGTGTTCGGATAGCCAGATATGGCGCTGCTGCTGTTCCGAACGTGACAGTAGTCAATCGAACGTCCTTTATGGGTTCTTCTGGGCTGTTTCTCCAGATGATTCTCTGGTAGTCTTGGTGTTCTGGATGCATATGTATCATCCTGTACATTTTCTCAATGTCGGCTGTCATCACGTATTTGTATAGACGCCATTGTAAGATGATGGCCCATAGTGTAGGTTGAATTGTTGGGCCTACCAGCATCTGCTCATTTAGTGACCGGCCGTTGGTTGATCGAGCTGAGGCATTGAATACACTCGAGTTTTGGTCGTTGAACTTTCTTTTATGACTGCGTGGTGCGGCAGATAGTAATGTCGGACTTGATTTGATCTGCCTTCGTTAAGTTTTAAGTCAAGTTGATTTGACGGAATTTCTGTCATATGTCCCAGCTGTTGGTACTCCTTTATGCATGCTTTATACTGTGTTGCCAGTTTTGGTTGCTTTTCTAGACGTTTCTCGAGTTGAAAGAACTGCCTTAATGCCATGGGTCGTGATTGCCCAAGTTCTGGTCCATTGTTAGTTTTGAAGGGCAATTTTACTTGGTAGGCTCCATGACTTAAACGATGGTGTGTTTCTTTGTAGATTCTCTCGCATAGTTCGTCGTCGGGATGGATTATTTTGTGCGGTATCTCTTCTATTTCCCAGAATCGTTTCAGTTGAAGATCTAATTTGTCCTCTTCAGGTACTTGGACCGTGAGTGTTTTGAAGTGATTAGTTTCGTGCTTGTGTTTTGTTTTGCCCATTAAAATCCAGCCCAGTTGAGTATATTGTGCTGTGGGTTCTCCTGGAGCACCTTTGATGATACCGTTTTCGATAATGTCGGCGTAGATGTCAGCTCCCAATAAAACGTCAATTGGACCAGGTTGGTAGAACTTCGGGTCCGCTAGGTGTAGATGCTGCAGATAGCGTAATCCTTTGACGTTTAATGTGTCGGCTGGGACGAAGTCTGTGATTTTGTGTAGTATGAGGGCGTTCATGTTTGTTTCAATCTGGGTGTGGAGTGATTTTAATTTTAATGATGCCTGGGATTTTATGGAAGCTGTCTGAATTTTACCTAGTCCGGTTACTTTGACATTTGCAGGTTGTTTTTGCATTTTTAATCGTTTTATTGCACTTTCCGTAATAAACGAAACTTGAGAGCCCGAATCTATCAGTGCTCTCAGTTGATGATTTTGTCCGTTTGGACCTTGAATCTGGACTAGTGCTGTTAACAACAGTGCTCGGTTGACATTTGAAAATAATGATGTAGTGTGTGGCTCTTTGCTGCCATTAGGCTTTATGTTTGCTTGCCTCTGGTTGTTATTTGTCACCTCGTTTTTTGCTTCTAGAGGTTGATTTATGTGTAGTAATGTGTTGTGCCGTTTGTGACACAGGAAGCAGGTTTTTTGGCTGGGACAACTATTGATGCTGTGTCCTGATGCGAGAAAATTTTTGCAAAGCTTAAATTGTTGCACAAATTGTAATCTTGAAGCTGGATTTAATTGTTTAAATGCCGCGCAATGAAAAAGTGTATGGTTCTGTTTGCACTTGGCGCAAGTATA
>CAWUPM010000932.1:0-51102 GCA_963924295.1 Dioctria rufipes
CCGAGGATTGCCTTTTCTATAGTAAATTTTTCAAAAAATAATTTTTTACTGTAGCAAATTTTAAATACGCCGAGGATTGCCTTTTCTATAGTAAATTTTTCAAAAAATAATTTTTTATTGTCGCAAATTTTAAATACGCCGAGGATTGCATTTTCTATAGTAAATTTTTCAAAAAATAACTTTTTACTGTCGCAAATTTTAAATACGCACAGGATTGCCTTTTCTATAGTAAATTTTCAAAAAATAATTTTTTATTGTCGCAAATTTTAAATACGCCGAGGATTGCATTTTCTATAGTAAATTTTTCAAAAATAATTTTTTTACTGTCGCAAATTTTAAAAACGTCGAGGATTGCCTTTTCTATAGTAAATTTTTCAAAAAATAATTTTTTACTGTAGCAAATTTTAAATACGCCCAGGATTGCCTTTTCTATAGTAAATTTTTCAAAAAATAAGTTTTTGCTGTCGCAAATTTTAAATACGCCGAGGATTGCCTTTTCTATAGTAAATTTTTAAAAAAATAATTTTTTACTGTCGCAAATTTTAAATACGCCCAGGATTGCCTTTTCTATAATAAATTTTCAAAAAATAATTTTATTATTGTCGCAAATTTTAAATACGCCGAGGATTGCATTTTCTATAGTAAATTTTCAAAAAATAATTTTTTACTGTAGCAAATTTTAAATACGCCGAGGATTGCCTTTTCTATAGTAAATTTTTCAAAAAAATAATTTTTTATTGTCGCAAATTTTAAATACGCCGAGGATTGCATTTTCTATAGTAAATTTTTCAAAAAATAATTTTTTACTGTCGCAAATTTTAAATACGCCCAGGATTGCCTTTTCTATAGTAAATTTTCAAAAAATAATTTTTTATTGTCGCAAATTTTAAATACGCCGAGGATTGCATTTTCTATAGTAAATTTTTCAAAAAATAATTTTTTACTGTCGCAAATTTTAAAAACGTCGAGGATTGCCTTTTCTATAGTAAATTTTTCAAAAAATAATATTTTACTGTCGCAAATTTTAAATACGCCCAGGATTGCCTTTTCTATAGTAAATTTTCAAAAAATAATTTGTTATTGTCGCAAATTTTAAATACGCCGAGGATTGCATTTTCTATAGTAAATTTTTCAAAAAATAATTTTTTACTGTCGCAAATTTTAAATACGCCGAGGATTGCCTTTTCTATAGTAAATTTTTCAAAAAATAATTTTTTACTGTCGGAAATTTTAAATACGCCGAGGATTGCCTTTTCTATAGTAAATTTTTCAAAAAATAATTTTTTACTGTCGCAAATTTTAAATACGCCGAGGATTGCCTTTTCTATAGTAAATTTTTCAAAAAATAACATTTTACTGTCGCAAATTTTAAAAACGTCGAGGATTGCCTTTTCTATAGTAAATTTTTCAAAAAATAATTGTTTACTGTAGCAAATTTTAAATACGCCGAGGATTGCCTTTTCTATAGTAAATTTTTCAAAAAATAATTTTTTACTGTAGCAAATTTTAAACACGCCGAGGATTTCCTTTTCTATAGTAAATTTTTCAAAAAATAATTTTTTATTGTCGCAAATTTTAAATACGCCGAGGATTGCATTTTCTATAGTAAATTTTTCAAAAAATAATTTTTTATTCTCGCAAATTTTAAATACGCCCAGTATTGCCTCTTCTATAGTAAATTTTTCAAAAAATAAGTTTTTGCTGTCGCAAATTTTAAATACGCCGTGGATTGCCTTTTCTATAGTAAATTTTTCAAAAAATAATTTTTTACTGTCGCAAATTTTAAATACGCCCAGGATTGCCTTTTCTATAGTAAATTTTCAAAAAATAATGTTTTATTGTTGCAAATTTTAAATACGCCCAGGATTGCCTTTTCTATAGTAAATTTTCAAAAAATAATTTTTTATTGTCGCAAATTTTAAATACGCCCAGGATTGCCTTTTCTATAGTAAATTTTTCAAAAAATAATTTTTTGCTGTCGCAAATTTTAAATACGCCGAGGATTGCCTTTTCTATAGTAAATTTTTCAAAAAATAACATTTTACTGTCGCAAATTTTAAAAACGTCGAGGATTGCCTTTTCTATAGTAAATTTTTCAAAAAATAATTTTTTATTGTCGCAAATTTTAAATACGCCGAGGATTGCATTTTCTATAGTAAATTTTTCAAAAAATAATTTTTTACTGTAGCGAATTTTAAATACGCCGAGGATTGCCTTTTCTATAGTAAATTTTTCAAAAAATAATTTTTTACTGTCGCAAATTTAAAAACGTCGAGGATTGCCTTTTCTATAGTAAATTTTTCAAAAAATAATTTTTTACTGTAGCAAATTTTAAATACGCCGAGGATTTCCTTTTCTATAGTAAATTTTTCAAAAAATAATTTTTTATTGTCGCAAATTTTAAATACGCCGAGGATTGCCTTTTCTATAGTAAATTTTTCAAAAAATAATTTTTTACTGTCGCAAATTTTAAATACGCCCAGGATTGCCTTTTCTATAGTAAATTTTCAAAAAATAATTTTTTATTGTCGCAAATTTTAAATACGCCGAGGATTGCATTTTCTATAGTAAATTTTTCAAAAAACAAATATTTACTGTCGCAAATTTTAAAAACGTCGCGGATTGCCTTTTCTATAGTAAATTTTTCAAAAAACAATTTTTTACTGCAGCAAATTTTAAATACGCCCAGGATTGCCTTTTCTATAGTAAATTTTTCAAAAAATAAGTTTTTGCTGTCGCAAATTTTAAATACGCCGAGGATTGCCTTTTCTATAGTAAACTTTTCAAAAAAATAATTTTTTACTGTCGCAAATTTTAAATACGCCCAGGATTGCCTTTTCTATAATAAATTTTCAAAAAATAATTTTTTATTGTCGCAAATTTTAAATACGCCGAGGATTGCATTTTCTATAGTAAATTATTCAAAAAATAATCTTTTACTGTAGCAAATTTTAAATACGCCGAGGATTTCCTTTTCTATAGTAAATTTTTCAAAAAATAATTTTTTATTGTCGCAAATTTTAAATACGCCGAGGATTGCATTTTCTATAGTAAATTTTTCAAAAAATAATTTTTTTACTGTCGCAAATTTTAAATACGCCCAGGATTGCCTTTTCTATAGTAAATTTTTAAAAAAAATAATTTTTTATTGTCGCAAATTTTAAATACGCCGCGGATTGCATTTTCTATAGTAAATTTTTCAAAAATAATTTTTTACTGTCGGAAATTTTAAATACGCCGAGGATTGCCTTTTCTATAGTAAATTTTTCAAAAAATAATTTTTTACTGTCGGAAATTTTAAATACGCCGAAGATTGCCTTTACTATAGTAAATTTTTCAAAAAATAACATTTTGCTGTCGCAAATTTTAAATACGCCGAGGATTGCATTTTCTATAGTAAATTTTTCAAAAAATAATTTTTTACTGTTGCAAATTTTAAATACGCCGAGGATTGCCTTTTCTATAGTAAATTTTTCAAAAAATAATTTTTTACTGTCGGAAATTTTAAATACGCCGAGGATTGCCTTTTCTATAGTAAATTTTTCAAAAATAATTTTTTACTGTCGGAAATTTTAAATACGCCGAGTATTGCCTTTTCTATAGTAAATTTTTCAAAAAATAATTTTTTACTGTCGCAAATTTTAAATACGCCGAGGATCGCCTTTTCTATAGTAAATTTTTCAAAAAATAATTTTTTACTGTCGGAAATTTTAAATACGCCGAGGATTGCATTTTCTATAGTAAATTTTTCAAAAAATAATTTTTTACTGTCGCAAATTTTAAATACGCCGAGGATTGCCTTTTCTATAGTAAATTTTTCAAAAAATAACATTTTACTGTCGCAAATTTTAAATACGTCGAGGATTGCCTTTTCTATAGTAAATTTTTCAAAAAATAATTTTTTACTGTAGCAAATTTTAAATACGCCGAGGATTGCATTTTCTATAGTAAATTTTTCAAAAAATAATTTTTGTTGTCGCAAATTTTAAATACGCCGAGGATTGCCTTTTCTATAGTAAATTTTTCAAAAAATAATTTTTTACTGTCGCAAATTTTAAATACGCCGAGGATTGCCTTTTCTATAGTAAATTTTCAAAAAATAATTTTTTACTGTCGCATATTTTAAATACGCCGAGGATTGCCTTTTCTATAGTAAATTTTTCAAAAAATAATGTTTTACTGTCGCAAATTTTAAATACGCCAAGGATTGCCTTTTCCATAGTAAATTTTTCAAAAAATAATTTTTTACTGTCGAAAATTTTAAATACGTCGAGTATTGCCTTTTCTATAGTAAATTTTTCAAAAAATAATTTTTTATTGTCGCAAATTTTAAATACGCCGAGGATTGCATTTCCTATAGTAAATTTTTCAAAAAATAATTTTTTACTGTCGCAAATTTTAAATACGCCCAGGATTGCCTTTTCTATAGTAAATTTTCAAAAAATAATTTTTTATTGTCGCAAATTTTAAATACGCCGAGGATTGCATTTTCTATAGTAAATTTTTCAAAAAACAAATATTTACTGTCGCAAATTTTAAAAACGTCGCGGATTGCCTTTTCTATAGTAAATTTTTCAAAAAACAATTTTTTACTGCAGCAAATTTTAAATACGCCCAGGATTGCCTTTTCTATAGTAAATTTTTCAAAAAATAAGTTTTTGCTGTCGCAAATTTTAAATACGCCGAGGATTGCCTTTTCTATAGTAAACTTTTCAAAAAATAATTTTTTACTGTCGCAAATTTTAAATACGCCCAGGATTGCCTTTTCTATAATAAATTTTCAAAAAATAATTTTTTATTGTCGCAAATTTTAAATACGCCGAGGATTGCATTTTCTATAGTAAATTATTCAAAAAATAATCTTTTACTGTAGCAAATTTTAAATACGCCGAGGATTTCCTTTTCTATAGTAAATTTTTCAAAAAATAATTTTTTATTGTCGCAAATTTTAAATACGCCGAGGATTGCATTTTCTATAGTAAATTTTTCAAAAAATAATTTTTTACTGTCGCAAATTTTAAATACGCCCAGGATTGCCTTTTCTATAGTAAATTTTTAAAAAAAATAATTTTTTATTGTCGCAAATTTTAAATACGCCGCGGATTGCATTTTCTATAGTAAATTTTTCAAAAAATAATTTTTTACTGTCGGAAATTTTAAATACGCCGAGGATTGCCTTTTCTATAGTAAATTTTTCAAAAAATAATTTTTTACTGTCGGAAATTTTAAATACGCCGAAGATTGCCTTTACTATAGTAAATTTTTCAAAAAATAACATTTTGCTGTCGCAAATTTTAAATACGCCGAGGATTGCATTTTCTATAGTAAATTTTTCAAAAAATAATTTTTTACTGTTGCAAATTTTAAATACGCCGAGGATTGCCTTTTCTATAGTAAATTTTTCAAAAAATAATTTTTTACTGTCGGAAATTTTAAATACGCCGAGGATTGCCTTTTCTATAGTAAATTTTTCAAAAAATAATTTTTTACTGTCGGAAATTTTAAATACGCCGAGTATTGCCTTTTCTATAGTAAATTTTTCAAAAAATAATTTTTTACTGTCGCAAATTTTAAATACGCCGAGGATCGCCTTTTCTATAGTAAATTTTTCAAAAAATAATTTTTTACTGTCGGAAATTTTAAATACGCCGAGGATTGCATTTTCTATAGTAAATTTTTCAAAAAATAATTTTTTACTGTCGCAAATTTTAAATACGCCGAGGATTGCCTTTTCTATAGTAAATTTTTCAAAAAATAACATTTTACTGTCGCAAGTTTTAAATACGTCGAGGATTGCCTTTTCTATAGTAAATTTTTCAAAAAATAATTTTTTACTGTAGCAAATTTTAAATACGCCGAGGATTGCATTTTCTATAGTAAATTTTTCAAAAAATAATTTTTGTTGTCGCAAATTTTAAATACGCCGAGGATTGCCTTTTCTATAGTAAACTTTTCAAAAAATAATTTTTTACTGTCGCAAATTTTAAATACGCCGAGGATTGCCTTTTCTATAGTAAATTTTTCAAAAAATAATTTTTTACTGTCGCATATTTTAAATACGCCGAGGATTGCCTTTTCTATAGTAAATTTTTCAAAAAATAATGTTTTACTGTCGCAAATTTTAAATACGCCGAGGATTGCCTTTTCCATAGTAAATTTTTCAAAAAATAATTTTTTACTGTCGAAAATTTTAAATACGTCGAGTATTGCCTTTTCTATAGTAAATTTTTCAAAAAATAATTTTTTATTGTCGCAAATTTTAAATACGCCGAGGATTGCATTTCCTATAGTAAATTTTTCAAAAAATAATTTTTTACTGTCGCAAATTTTAAATACGCCCAGGATTGCCTTTTCTATAGTAAATTTTCAAAAAATAATTTTTTATTGTCGCAAATTTTAAATACGCCGAGGATTGCATTTTCTATAGTAAATTTTTCAAAAAATAATTTTTTACTGTCGCAAATTTTAAATACGCCGAGGATTGCCTTTTCTATAGTAAATTTTTCAAAAAATAATTTTTTACTGTCGCAAATTTTAAAAACGTCGAGGATTGCCTTTTCTATAGTAAATTTTTCAAAAAATAATTTTTCATTGTCGCAAATTTTAAATACGCCCAGGATTGCCTCTTCTATAGTAAATTTTTCAAAAAATAAGTTTTTGCTGTCGCAAATTTTAAATACGCCGAGGATTGCCTTTTCTATAGTAAATTTTTCAAAAAATAATTTTTTACTGTCGCAAATTTTAAATACGCCCAGGATTGCCTTTTCTATAGTAAATTTTCAAAAAATAATTTTTTATTGTCGCAAATTTTAAATACGCCGAGGATTGCATTTTCTATAGTAAATTTTTCAAAAAATAATTTTTTACTGTCGCAAATTTTAAATACGCCGAGGATTGCCTTTTCTATAGTAAATTTTTCCAAAAATAATTTTTTACTGTCGGAAATTTTAAATACGCCGAGGACTGCCTTTTCTATAGTAAATTTTTCAAAAAATAATTTTTTACTGTCGCAAATTTTAAATACGCCGAGGATTGCCTTTGCTATAGTAAATTTTTCAAAAAATAATTTTTTACTGTCGCATATTTTAAATACGCCCAGGATTGCCTATTCTATAGTAAATTTTTCAAACAATAAGTTTTTGCTGTCGCAAATTTTAAATACGCCGAGGATTGCCTTTTCTATAGTAAATTTTTCAAAAAATAATTTTTTACTGTCGCAAATTTTAAATACGCCCAGGATTGCCTTTTCTATAGTAAATTTTCAAAAAATAATTTTTTATTGTCGCAAATTTTAAATACGCCGAGGATTGCATTTTCTATAGTAAATTTTTCAAAAAATAATTTTTTACTGTCGCAAATTTTAAAAACGTCGATGATTGCCTTTTCTATAGTAAATTCTTCAAAAAATAATTTTTTACTGTAGCAAATTTTAAATACGCCGAGGATTGCCTTTTCTATAGTAAATTTTTCCAAAAATAATTTTTTACTGTCGGAAATTTTAAATACGCCGAGTATTGCCTTTTCTATAGTAAATTTTTCAAAAAATAATTTTTTACTGTCGCAAATTTTAAATACGCCGAGGATCGCCTTTTCTATAGTAAATTTTTCAAAAAATAATTTTTTACTGTCGGAAATTTTAAATACGCCGAGGATTGCATTTTCTATAGTAAATTTTTCAAAAAATAATTTTTTACTGTCGCAAATTTTAAATACGCCGAGGATTGCCTTTTCTATAGTAAATTTTTCAAAAAATAACATTTTACTGTCGCAAATTTTAAATACGTCGAGGATTGCCTTTTCTATAGTAAATTTTTCAAAAAATAATTTTTTACTGTAGCAAATTTTAAATACGCCGAGGATTGCATTTTCTATAGTAAATTTTTCAAAAAATAATTTTTGTTGTCGCAAATTTTAAATACGCCGAGGATTGCCTTTTCTATAGTAAATTTTTCAAAAAATAATTTTTTACTGTCGCAAATTTTAAATACGCCGAGGATTGCCTTTTCTATAGTAAATTTTTCAAAAAATAATTTTTTACTGTCGCATATTTTAAATACGCCGAGGATTGCCTTTTCTATAGTAAATTTTTCAAAAAATAATGTTTTACTGTCGCAAATTTTAAATACGCCGAGGATTGCCTTTTCCATAGTAAATTTTTCAAAAAATAATTTTTTGCTGTCGCAAATTTTAAATACGCCGAGGATTGCCTTTTCTATAGTAAATTTTTCAAAAAATAATTTTTTACTGTCGCAAATTTTAAATACGCCCAGGATTGCCTTTTCTATAGTAAATTTTCAAAAAATAATTTTTTATTGTTGCAAATTTTAAATACGCCCAGGATTGCCTTTTCTATAGTAAATTTTTCAAAAAATAATTTTTTGCTCTCGCAAATTTTAAATACGCCGAGGATTGCCTTTTCTATAGTAAATTTTTCAAAAAATCATTTTTTGCTGTCGCAAATTTTAAATACGCCGAGGATTGCCTTTTCTATAGTAAATTTTTCAAAAAATAATTTTTTACTGTCGCAAATTTTAAATACGCCCAGGATTGCCTTTTCTATAGTAAATTTTCAAAAAATAATTTTTTATTGTTGCAAATTTTAAATACGCCCAGGATTGCCTTTTCTATAGTAAATTTTCAAAAAATAATTTTTTATTGTCGCAAATTTTAAATACGCCCAGGATTGCCTTTTCTATAGTAAATTTTTCAAAAAATAATTTTTTGCTGTCGCAAATTTTAAATACGCCGAGGATTGCCTTTTCTATAGTAAATTTTTCAAAAAATAACATTTTACTGTCGCAAATTTTAAAAACGTCGAGGATTGCCTTTTCTATAGTAAATTTTTCAAAAAATAATTTTTTACTGTCGCAAATTTTAAAAACGTCGAGGATTGCCTTTTCTATAGTAAATTTTTCAAAAAATAGTTTTTTACTGTAGCAAATTTTAAATACGCCGAGGATTTCCTTTTCTATAGTAAATTTTTCAAAAAATAATTTTTTACTGTCGCAAATTTTAAAAACGTCGAGGATTGCCTTTTCTATAGTAAATTTTTCAAAAAATAATATTTTACTGTCGCAAATTTTAAATACGCCCAGGATTGCCTTTTCTATAGTAAACTTTCAAAAAATAATTTTTTATTGTCGCAAATTTTAAATACGCCGAGTATTGCATTTTCTATAGTAAATTTTCAAAAAATAATTTTTTATTGTCGCAAATTTTAAATACGCCGAGGATTGCATTTTCTATAGTAAATTTTTCAAAAAATTATTTTTTACTGTCGCAAAATTTAAAAACGTCGAGGATTGCCTTTTCTATAGTAAATTTTTCAAAAAATAATTTTTTACTGTCGCAAATTTTAAATACGCCCAGGATTGCCTTTTCTATAGTAAATTTTTCAAAAAATAAGTTTTTGCTGTCGCAAATTTTAAATACGCCGAGGATTGCCTTTTCTATAGTACATTTTTCAAAAAATAATTTTTTACTGTCGCAAATTTTAAATACGCCCAGGATTGCCTTTTCTATAGTAAATTTTCAAAAAATAATTTTTTATTGTCGCAAATTTTAAATACGCCGAGGATTGCATTTTCTATAGTAAATTTTTCAAAAAATAATTTTTTACTGTCGGAAATTTTAAATACGCCGAGGATTGCCTTTTCTATAGTAAATTTTTCAAAAAATAATTTTTTACTCTCGCAAATTTTAAATACGCCGAGTATTGCCTTTTCTATAGTAAATTTTTCAAAAAATAACATTTTACTGTCGCAAATTTTAAAAACGTCGAGGATTGCCTTTTCTATAGTAAATTTTTTAAAAAATAATTTTTTACTGTAGCAAATTTTAAATACGCCGAGGATTGCCTTTTCTATAGTAAATTTTTCAAAAAATAATTTTTTACTGTCGCAAATTTGAAAAACGTCGAGGATTGCCTTTTCTATTGTAAATTTTTCAAAAAATAATTTTTTACTGTAGCAAATTTTAAATACGCCGAGGATTTCCTTTTCTATAGTAAATTTTTCAAAAAATAATTTTTTATTGTCGCAAATTTTAAATACGCCGAGGATTGCATTTTCTATAGTAAATTTTTCAAAAAATAATTTTTTATTGTCGCAAATTTTAAATACGCCCAGGATTGCCTCTTCTATAGTAAATTTTTCAAAAAATTAGTTTTTGCTGTCGCAAATTTTAAATACGCCGAGGATTGCCTTTTCTATAGTAAATTTTTCAAAAAATAATTTTTTACTGTCGCAAATTTTAAATACGCCCAGGATTGCCTTTTCTATAGTAAATTTTCAAAAAATAATTTTTTATTGTCGCAAATTTTAAATACGCCGAGGATTGCATTTTCTATAGTAAATTTTTCAAAAAATATTTTTTTACTGTCGCAAATTTTAAATACGCCGAGGATTGCCTTTTCTATAGTAAATTTTTCAAAAAATAATTTTTTACAGTCGCAAATTTTAAATACGCCCAGGATTGCCTTTTCTATAGTAAATTTTTCAAAAAATAAGTTTTTGCTGTCGCAAATTTTAAATACGCCGAGGATTGCCTTTTCTATAGTAAATTTTTCAAAAAATAATTTTTTACTGTCGCAAATTTTAAATACGCCCAGGATTGCCTTTTCTATAGTAAATTTTCAAAAAATAATTTTTTATTGTCGCAAATTTTAAATACGCCGAGGATTGCATTTTCTATAGTAAATTTTTCAAAAAATAATTTTTTACTGTCGCGAATTTTAAATACGCCGAGGATTGCCTTTTCTATAGTAAATTTTTCAAAAAATAATTTTTTACTGTCGCAAATTTTAAATACGCCGAGGATTGCCTTTTCTATAGTAAATTTTTCAAAAAATAACATTTTACTGTCGCAAATTTTAAAATCGTCGAAGATTGCCTTTTCTATAGTAAATTTTTCAAAAAATAAGTTTTTGTTGTCGCAAATTTTAAATACGCCGAGGATTGCCTTTTCTATAGTAAATTTTTCAAAAAATAATTTTTTACAGTCGCAAATTTTAAATACGCCCTGGATTGCCTTTTCTATAGTAAATTTTTCAAAAAATAAGTTTTTGCTGTCGCAAATTTTAAATACGCCGAGGATTGCCTTTTCTATAGTAAATTTTTCAAAAAATAATTTTTTACTGTCGCAAATTTTAAATACGCCCAGGATTGCCTTTTCTATAGTAAATTTTCAAAAAATAATTTTTTACTGTCGCGAATTTTAAATACGCCGAGGATTGCCTTTTCTATAGTAAATTTTTCAAAAAATAATTTTTTACTGTCGCAAATTTTAAATACGCCCAGGATTGCCTTTTCTATAGTAAATTTTCAAAAAATAATTTTTTATTGTCGCAAATTTTAAATACGCCGAGGATTGCATTTTCTATAGTAAATTTTTCAAAAAATTATTTTTTACTGTCGCAAAATTTAAAAACGTCGAGGATTGCCTTTTCTATAGTAAATTTTTCAAAAAATAATTTTTTACTGTCGCAAATTTTAAATACGCCCAGGATTGCCTTTTCTATAGTAAATTTTTCAAAAAATAAGTTTTTGCTGTCGCAAATTTTAAATACGCCGAGGATTGCCTTTTCTATAGTACATTTTTCAAAAAATAATTTTTTACTGTCGCAAATTTTAAATACGCCCAGGATTGCCTTTTCTATAGTAAATTTTCAAAAAATAATTTTTTATTGTCGCAAATTTTAAATACGCCGAGGATTGCATTTTCTATAGTAAATTTTTCAAAAAATAATTTTTTACTGTCGGAAATTTTAAATACGCCGAGGATTGCCTTTTCTATAGTAAATTTTTCAAAAAATAATTTTTTACTCTCGCAAATTTTAAATACGCCGAGTATTGCCTTTTCTATAGTAAATTTTTCAAAAAATAACATTTTACTGTCGCAAATTTTAAAAACGTCGAGGATTGCCTTTTCTATAGTAAATTTTTTAAAAAATAATTTTTTACTGTAGCAAATTTTAAATACGCCGAGGATTGCCTTTTCTATAGTAAATTTTTCAAAAAATAATTTTTTACTGTCGCAAATTTGAAAAACGTCGAGGATTGCCTTTTCTATTGTAAATTTTTCAAAAAATAATTTTTTACTGTAGCAAATTTTAAATACGCCGAGGATTGCATTTTCTATAGTAAATTTTTCAAAAAATAATTTTTTACTGTCGCAAATTTTAAATACGCCGAGGATTGCCTTTTCTATAGTAAATTTTTCAAAAAATAATTTTTTACTGTCGGAAATTTTAAATACGCCGAGGATTGCCTTTTCTATAGTATATTTTTCAAAAAATAATTTTTTACTGTCGCAAATTTTAAATACGCCGAGGATTGCCTTTTCTATAGAAAATTTTTCAAAAAATAACATTTTACTGTCGCAAATTTTAAAAACGTCGAGGATTGCCTTTTCTATAGTAAATTTTTCAAAAAATAATTTTTTACTGTAGCAAATTTTAAATACGCCGAGGATTGCCTTTTCTATAGTAAATTTTTCAAAAAATAATTTTTTACTGTAGCAAATTTTAAACACGCCGAGGATTTCCTTTTCTATAGTAAATTTTTCAAAAAATAATTTTTTATTGTCGCAAATTTTAAATACGCCGAGGATTGCATTTTCTATAGTAAATTTTTCAGAAAATAATTTTTTATTCTCGCAAATTTTAAATACGCCCAGTATTGCCTCTTCTATAGTAAATTTTTCAAAAAATAAGTTTTTGCTGTCGCAAATTTTAAATACGCCGAGGATTGCCTTTTCTATAGTAAATTTTTCAAAAAATAATTTTTTACTGTCGCAAATTTTAAATACGCCCAGGATTGCCTTTTCTATAGTAAATTTTCAAAAAATAATTTTTTATTGTTGCAAATTTTAAATACGCCCAGGATTGCCTTTTCTATAGTAAATTTTCAAAAAATAATTTTTTATTGTCGCAAATTTTAAATACGCCCAGGATTGCCTTTTCTATAGTAAATTTTTCAAAAAATAATTTTTTGCTGTCGCAAATTTTAAATACGCCGAGGATTGCCTTTTCTATAGTAAATTTTTCAAAAAATAACATTTTACTGTCGCAAATTTTAAAAACGTCGAGGATTGCCTTTTCTATAGTAAATTTTTCAAAAAATAATTTTTTATTGTCGCAAATTTTAAATACGCCGAGGATTGCATTTTCTATAGTAAATTTTTCAAAAAATAATTTTTTACTGTAGCAAATTTTAAATACGCCGAGGATTGCCTTTTCTATAGTAAATTTTTCAAAAAATAATTTTTTACTGTCGCAAATTTTAAAAACGTCGAGGATTGCCTTTTCTATAGTAAATTTTCCAAAAAATAATTTTTTACTGTAGCAAATTTTAAATACGCCGAGGATTTCCTTTTCTATAGTAAATTTTTCAAAAAATAATTTTTTATTGTCGCAAATTTTAAATACGCCGAGGATTGCCTTTTCTATAGTAAATTTTTCAAAAAATTATTTTTTACTGTCGCAAATTTTAAATACGCCCAGGATTGCCTTTTCTATAGTAAATTTTCAAAAAATAATTTTTTATTGTCGCAAATTATAAATACTCCGAGGATTGCATTTTCTATAGTAAATTTTTCAAAAAACAAATATTTACTGTCGCAAATTTTAAAAACGTCGCGGAATGCCTTTTCTATAGTAAATTTTTCAAAAAATAATTTTTTACTGTAGCAAATTTTAAATACGCCCAGGATTGCCTTTTCTATAGTAAATTTTTCAAAAAATAAGTTTCTGCTGTCGCAAATTTTAAATACGCCGAGGATTGCCTTTTCTATAGTAAACTTTTCAAAAAATAATTTTTTACTGTCGCAAATTTTAAATACGCCCAGGATTGCCTTTTCTATAATAAATTTTCAAAAAATAATTTTTTATTGTCGCAAATTTTAAATACGGCGAGGATTGCATTTTCTATAGTAAATTATTCAAAAAATAATTTTTTACTGTAGCAAATTTTAAATACGCCGAGGATTGCCTTTTCTATAGTAAATTTTTCAAAAAATAATTTTTTATTGTCGCAAATTTTAAATACGCCGAGGATTGCATTTTCTATAGTAAATTTTTCAAAAAATAATTTTTTACTGTCGCAAATTTTAAATACGCCCAGGATTGCCTTTTCTATAGTAAATTTTTAAAAAAAATAATTTTTTATTGTCGCAAATTTTAAATACGCCGCGGATTGCATTTTCTATAGTAAATTTTTCAAAAAATAATTTTTTACTGTCGCAAATTTTAAAAACGTCGAGGATTGCCTTTTCTATAGTAAATTTTTCAAAAAATAATATTTTACTGTCGCAAATTTTAAATACGCCCAGGATTGCCTTTTCTATAGTAAACTTTCAAAAAATAATTTTTTATTGTCGCAAATTTTAAATACGCCGTGGATTGCATTTTCTATAGTAAATTTTCAAAATATAATTTTTTATTGTCGCAAATTTTAAATACGCCGAGGATTGCATTTTCTATAGTAAATTTTTCAAAAAATTATTTTTTACTGTCGCAAAATTTAAAAACGTCGAGGATTGCCTTTTCTATAGTAAATTTTTCAAAAAATAATTTTTTACTGTCGCAAATTTTAAATACGCCCAGGATTGCCTTTTCTATAGTAAATTTTTCAAAAAATAATTTTTTACTGTCGCAAATTTTAAATACGCCCCATCTATAGTAAATTTTCAAAAAATAATTTTTTATTGTCGCAAATTTTAAATACGCCGAGGATTGCATTTTCTATAGTAAATTTTTCAAAAAATAATTTTTTACTGTCGCGAATTTTAAATACGCCGAGGATTGCCTTTTCTATAGTAAATTTTTCAAAAAATAATTTTTTACTGTCGCAAATTTTAAATACGCCGAGGATTGCCTTTTCTATAGTAAATTTTTCAAAAAATAACATTTTACTGTCGCAAATTTTAAAATCGTCGAAGATTGCCTTTTCTATAGTAAATTTTTCAAAAAATAAATTTTTGTTGTCGCAAATTTTAAATACGCCGAGGATTGCCTTTTCTATAGTAAATTTTTCAAAAAATAATTTTTTACTGTCGCAAATTTTAAATACGCCCAGGATTGCCTTTTCTATAATAAATTTTCAAAAATAATTTTTTATTGTCGCAAATTTTAAATACGCCGAGGATTGCATTTTCTATAGTAAATTTTTCAAAAAATAATTTTTTACTGTAGCAAATTTTAAATACGCCGAGGATTGCCTTTTCTATAGTAAATTTTTCAAAAAATATTTTTTATTGTCGCAAATTTTAAATACGCCGAGGATTGCATTTTCTATAGTAAATTTTTCAAAAAATAATTTTTTACTGTCGCAAATTTTAAATACGCCCAGGATTGCCTTTTCTATAGTAAATTTTCAAAAAATAATTTTTTATTGTCGCAAATTTTAAATACGCCGAGGATTGCATTTTCTATAGTAAATTTTTCAAAAAATAATTTTTTACTGTCGCAAATTTTAAATACGCCGAGGATTGCCTTTTCTATAGTAAATTTTCAAAAAATAATTTTTTACTGTAGCAAATTTTAAACACGCGAGGATTTCCTTTTCTATAGTAAATTTTTCAAAAAATAATTTTTTATTGTCGCAAATTTTAAATACGCCGAGGATTGCATTTTCTATAGTAAATTTTTCAGAAAATAATTTTTTATTCTCGCAAATTTTAAATACGCCCAGTATTGCCTCTTCTATAGTAAATTTTTCAAAAAATAAGTTTTTGCTGTCGCAAATTTTAAATACGCCGAGGATTGCCTTTTCTATAGTAAATTTTTCAAAAAATAATTTTTTACTGTCGCAAATTTTAAATACGCCCAGGATTGCCTTTTCTATAGTAAATTTTCAAAAAATAATTTTTTATTGTTGCAAATTTTAAATACGCCCAGGATTGCCTTTTCTATAGTAAATTTTCAAAAAATAATTTTTTATTGTCGCAAATTTTAAATACGCCCAGGATTGCCTTTTCTATAGTAAATTTTTCAAAAAATAATTTTTTGCTGTCGCAAATTTTAAATACGCCGAGGATTGCCTTTTCTATAGTAAATTTTTCAAAAAATAACATTTTACTGTCGCAAATTTAAAAACGTCGAGGATTGCCTTTTCTATAGTAAATTTTTCAAAAATAATTTTTTATTGTCGCAAATTTTAAATACGCCGAGGATTGCATTTTCTATAGTAAATTTTTCAAAAAATAATTTTTTACTGTAGCAAATTTTAAATACGCCGAGGATTGCCTTTTCTATAGTAAATTTTTCAAAAAAATAATTTTTTACTGTCGCAAATTTTAAAAACGTCGAGGATTGCCTTTTCTATAGTAAATTTTTCCAAAAAATAATTTTTTTACTGTAGCAAATTTTAAATACGCCGAGGATTTCCTTTTCTATAGTAAATTTTTCAAAAAATAATTTTTTATTGTCGCAAATTTTAAATACGCCGAGGATTGCCTTTTCTATAGTAAATTTTTCAAAAAATTATTTTTTACTGTCGCAAATTTTAAATACGCCCAGGATTGCCTTTTCTATAGTAAATTTTCAAAAAATAATTTTTTATTGTCGCAAATTATAAATACTCCGAGGATTGCATTTTCTATAGTAAATTTTTCAAAAAACAAATATTTACTGTCGCAAATTTTAAAAACGTCGCGGAATGCCTTTTCTATAGTAAATTTTTCAAAAAATAATTTTTTACTGTAGCAAATTTTAAATACGCCCAGGATTGCCTTTTCTATAGTAAATTTTTCAAAAAATAAGTTTCTGCTGTCGCAAATTTTAAATACGCCGAGGATTGCCTTTTCTATAGTAAACTTTTCAAAAAATAATTTTTTACTGTCGCAAATTTTAAATACGCCCAGGATTGCCTTTTCTATAATAAATTTTCAAAAAATAATTTTTTATTGTCGCAAATTTTAAATACGGCGAGGATTGCATTTTCTATAGTAAATTATTCAAAAAATAATTTTTTACTGTAGCAAATTTTAAATACGCCGAGGATTGCCTTTTCTATAGTAAATTTTTCAAAAAATAATTTTTTATTGTCGCAAATTTTAAATACGCCGAGGATTGCATTTTCTATAGTAAATTTTTCAAAAAATAATTTTTTACTGTCGCAAATTTTAAATACGCCCAGGATTGCCTTTTCTATAGTAAATTTTTAAAAAAAATAATTTTTTATTGTCGCAAATTTTAAATACGCCGCGGATTGCATTTTCTATAGTAAATTTTTCAAAAAATAATTTTTTACTGTCGCAAATTTTAAAAACGTCGAGGATTGCCTTTTCTATAGTAAATTTTTCAAAAAATAATATTTTACTGTCGCAAATTTTAAATACGCCCAGGATTGCCTTTTCTATAGTAAACTTTCAAAAAATAATTTTTTATTGTCGCAAATTTTAAATACGCCGTGGATTGCATTTTCTATAGTAAATTTTCAAAATATAATTTTTTATTGTCGCAAATTTTAAATACGCCGAGGATTGCATTTTCTATAGTAAATTTTTCAAAAAATTATTTTTTACTGTCGCAAAATTTAAAAACGTCGAGGATTGCCTTTTCTATAGTAAATTTTTCAAAAAATAATTTTTTACTGTCGCAAATTTTAAATACGCCCAGGATTGCCTTTTCTATAGTAAATTTTTCAAAAAATAATTTTTTACTGTCGCAAATTTTAAATACGCCCATCTATAGTAAATTTTCAAAAAATAATTTTTTATTGTCGCAAATTTTAAATACGCCGAGGATTGCATTTTCTATAGTAAATTTTTCAAAAAATAATTTTTTACTGTCGCGAATTTTAAATACGCCGAGGATTGCCTTTTCTATAGTAAATTTTTCAAAAAATAATTTTTTACTGTCGCAAATTTTAAATACGCCGAGGATTGCCTTTTCTATAGTAAATTTTTCAAAAAATAACATTTTACTGTCGCAAATTTTAAAATCGTCGAAGATTGCCTTTTCTATAGTAAATTTTTCAAAAAATAAATTTTTGTTGTCGCAAATTTTAAATACGCCGAGGATTGCCTTTTCTATAGTAAATTTTTCAAAAAATAATTTTTTACTGTCGCAAATTTTAAATACGCCCAGGATTGCCTTTTCTATAATAAATTTTCAAAAAATAATTTTTTATTGTCGCAAATTTTAAATACGCCGAGGATTGCATTTTCTATAGTAAATTTTTCAAAAAATAATTTTTTACTGTAGCAAATTTTAAATACGCCGAGGATTGCCTTTTCTATAGTAAATTTTTCAAAAAATATTTTTTTATTGTCGCAAATTTTAAATACGCCGAGGATTGCATTTTCTATAGTAAATTTTTCAAAAAATAATTTTTTACTGTCGCAAATTTTAAATACGCCCAGGATTGCCTTTTCTATAGTAAATTTTCAAAAAATAATTTTTTATTGTCGCAAATTTTAAATACGCCGAGGATTGCATTTTCTATAGTAAATTTTTCAAAAAATAATTTTTTACTGTCGCAAATTTTAAAAACGTCGAGGATTGCCTTTTCTATAGTAAATTTTTCAAAAAATAATATTTTACTGTCGCAAATTTTAAATACGCCCAGCATTGCCTTTTCTATAGTAAATTTTCAAAAAATAATTTGTTATTGTCGCAAATTTTAAATACGCCGAGGATTGCATTTTCTATAGTAAATTTTTCAAAAAATAATTTTTTACTGTCGCAAATTTTAAATACGCCGAGGATTGCCTTTTCTATAGTAAATTTTTCAAAAAATAATTTTTTACTGTCGGAAATTTTAAATACGCCGAGGATTGCCTTTTCTATAGTAAATTTTTCAAAAAATAATTTTTTACTGTCGCAAATTTTAAATACGCCGAGGATTGCCTTTTCTATAGAAAATTTTTCAAAAAATAACATTTTACTGTCGCAAATTTTAAAAACGTCGAGGATTGCCTTTTCTATAGTAAATTTTTCAAAAAATAATTTTTTACTGTAGCAAATTTTAAATACGCCGAGGATTGCCTTTTCTATAGTAAATTTTTCAAAAAATAATTTTTTACTGTAGCAAATTTTAAACACGCCGAGGATTTCCTTTTCTATAGTAAATTTTTCAAAAAATAATTTTTTATTGTCGCAAATTTTAAATACGCCGAGGATTGCATTTTCTATAGTAAATTTTTCAAAAAATAATTTTTTATTCTCGCAAATTTTAAATACGCCCAGTATTGCCTCTTCTATAGTAAATTTTTCAAAAAATAAGTTTTTGCTGTCGCAAATTTTAAATACGCCGAGGATTGCCTTTTCTATAGTAAATTTTTCAAAAAATAATTTTTTACTGTCGCAAATTTTAAATACGCCCAGGATTGCCTTTTCTATAGTAAATTTTCAAAAAATAATTTTTTATTGTTGCAAATTTTAAATACGCCCAGGATTGCCTTTTCTATAGTAAATTTTCAAAAAATAATTTTTTATAGTCGCAAATTTTAAATACGCCCAGGATTGCCTTTTCTATAGTAAATTTTTCAAAAAATAATTTTTTGCTGTCGCAAATTTTAAATACGCCGAGGATTGCCTTTTCTATAGTAAATTTTTCAAAAAATAACATTTTACTATCGCAAATTTTAAAAACGTCGAGGATTGCCTTTTCTATAGTAAATTTTTCAAAAAATAATTTTTTATTGTCGCAAATTTTAAATACGCCGAGGATTGCATTTTCTATAGTAAATTTTTCAAAAAATAATTTTTTACTATAGCAAATTTTAAATACGCCGAGGATTGCCTTTTCTATAGTAAATTTTTCAAAAAATAATTTTTTACTGTCGCAAATTTTAAAAACGTCGAGGATTGCCTTTTCTATAGTAAATTTTCCAAAAAATAATTTTTTACTGTAGCAAATTTTAAATACGCCGAGGATTTCCTTTTCTATAGTAAATTTTTCAAAAAATAATTTTTTATTGTCGCAAATTTTAAATACGCCGAGGATTGCCTTTTCTATAGTAAATTTTTCAAAAAATTATTTTTTACTGTCGCAAATTTTAAATACGCCCAGGATTGCCTTTTCTATAGTAAATTTTCAAAAAATAATTTTTTATTGTCGCAAATTTTAAATACGCCGAGGATTGCATTTTCTATAGTAAATTTTTCAAAAAACAAATATTTACTGTCGCAAATTTTAAAAACGTCGCGGATTGCCTTTTCTATAGTAAATTTTTCAAAAAATAATTTTTTACTGTAGCAAATTTTAAATACGCCCAGGATTGCCTTTTCTATAGTAAATTTTTCAAAAAATAAGTTTCTGCTGTCGCAAATTTTAAATACGCCGAGGATTGCCTTTTCTATAGTAAACTTTTCAAAAAATAATTTTTTACTGTCGCAAATTTTAAATACGCCCAGGATTGCCTTTTCTATAATAAATTTTCAAAAAATAATTTTTTATTGTCGCAAATTTTAAATACGCCGAGGATTGCATTTTCTATAGTAAATTATTCAAAAAATAATTTTTTACTGTAGCAAATTTTAAATACGCCGAGGATTGCCTTTTCTATAGTAAATTTTTCAAAAAATAATTTTTTATTGTCGCAAATTTTAAATACGCCGAGGATTGCATTTTCTATAGTAAATTTTTCAAAAAATAATTTTTTACTGTCGCAAATTTTAAATACGCCCAGGATTGCCTTTTCTATAGTAAATTTTTAAAAAAAATAATTTTTTATTGTCGCAAATTTTAAATACGCCGCGGATTGCATTTTCTATAGTAAATTTTTCAAAAAATAATTTTTTACTGTCGCAAATTTTAAAAACGTCGAGGATTGCCTTTTCTATAGTAAATTTTTCAAAAAATAATATTTTACTGTCGCAAATTTTAAATACGCCCAGGATTGCCTTTTCTATAGTAAACTTTCAAAAAATAATTTTTTATTGTCGCAAATTTTAAATACGCCGAGGATTGCATTTTCTATAGTAAATTTTCAAAAAATAATTTTTTATTGTCGCAAATTTTAAATACGCCGAGGATTGCATTTTCTATAGTAAATTTTTCAAAAAATTATTTTTTACTGTCGCAAAATTTAAAAACGTCGAGGATTGCCTTTTCTATAGTAAATTTTTCAAAAAATAATTTTTTACTGTCGCAAATTTTAAATACGCCCAGGATTGCCTTTTCTATAGTAAATTTTTCAAAAAATAAGTTTTTGCTGTCGCAAATTTTAAATACGCCGAGGATTGCCTTTTCTATAGTAAATTTT
Organism: Dioctria rufipes; assembly: GCA_963924295.1. Taxonomy (NCBI): domain Eukaryota; kingdom Metazoa; phylum Arthropoda; class Insecta; order Diptera; family Asilidae; genus Dioctria; species Dioctria rufipes. The sequence goes on from CAWUPM010000932.1 coordinate 21,211, forward strand.
TCAAAAAATAATTTTTTACTGTCGCAAATTTTAAATACGCCGAGGATTGCCTTTTCTATAGTAAATTTTTCAAAAATAATTTTTTATTGTCGCAAATTTTAAATACGCCGAGGATTGCATTTTCTATAGTAAATTTTTCAAAAAATAATTTTTTACTGTCGGAAATTTTAAATACGCCGAGGATTGCCTTTTCTATAGTAATTTTTTCAAAAAATAATTTTTTACTGTCGCAAATTTTAAATACGCCGAGGATTGCCTTTTCTATAGTAAATTTTTCAAAAAATAACATTTTACTGTCGCAAATTTTAAAAACGTCGAGGATTGCCTTTTCTATAGTAAATTTTTCAAAAATAATTTTTTACTGTAGCAAATTTTAAATACGCCGAGGATTGCCTTTTCTATAGTAAATTTTTCAAAAAATAATTTTTTACTGTCGCAAATTTGAAAAACGTCGAGGATTGCCTTTTCTATAGTAAATTTTTCAAAAAATAATTTTTTACTGTAGCAAATTTTAAATACGCCGAGGATTGCCTTTTCTATAGTAAATTTTTCAAAAAATAATTTTTTATTGTCGCAAATTTTAAATACGCCGAGGATTGCATTTTCTATAGTAAATTTTTCAAAAAATAATTTTTTATTGTCGCAAATTTTAAATACGCCCAGGATTGCCTCTTCTACAGTAAATTTTTCAAAAAATTAGTTTTTGCTGTCGCAAATTTTAAATACGCCGAGGATTGCCTTTTCTATAGTAAATTTTTCAAAAATAATTTTTTACTGTCGCAAATTTTAAATACGCCCAGGATTGCCTTTTCTATAGTAAATTTTCAAAAAATAATTTTTTATTGTCGCAAATTTTAAATACGCCGAGGATTGCATTTTCTATAGTAAATTTTTCAAAAAATATTTTTTTACTGTCGCAAATTTTAAATACGCCGAGGATTGCCTTTTCTATAGTAAATTTTTCAAAAAATAATTTTTTACAGTCGCAAATTTTAAATACGCCCAGGATTGCCTTTTCTATAGTAAATTTTTCAAAAAATAAGTTTTTGCTGTCGCAAATTTTAAATACGCCGAGGATTGCCTTTTCTATAGTAAATTTTTCAAAAAATAATTTTTTACTGTCGCAAATTTTAAATACGCCCAGGATTGCCTTTTCTATAGTAAATTTTCAAAAAATTATTTTTTATTGTCGCAAATTTTAAATACGCCGAGGATTGCATTTTCTATAGTAAATTTTTCAAAAAATAATTTTTTACTGTCGCGAATTTTAAATACGCCGAGGATTGCCTTTTCTATAGTAAATTTTTCAAAAAATAATTTTTTACTGTCGCAAATTTTAAATACGCCGAGGATTGCCTTTTCTATAGTAAATTTTTCAAAAAATAACATTTTACTGTCGCAAATTTTAAAATCGTCGAAGATTGCCTTTTCTATAGTAAATTTTTCAAAAAATAATTTTTTACTGTAGCAAATTTTAAATACGCCGAGGATTGCCTTTTCTATAGTAAATTTTTCAAAAAATAATTTTTTACTGTAGCAAATTTTAAATACGCCGAGGATTGCCTTTTCTATAGTAAATTTTTCAAAATATAATTTTTTACTGTCGCAAATTTTAAAAACGTCGAGGATTGCCTTTTCTATAGTAAATTTTTCAAAAAATTTTTTTACTGTAGCAAATTTTAAATACGCCCAGGATTGCCTTTTCTATAGTAAATTTTCAAAAAATAATTTTTTATTGTCGCAAATTTTAAATACGCCGAGGATTGCATTTTCTATAGTAAATTTTCAAAAAATAATTTTTTATTGTCGCAAATTTTAAATACGCCAAGGATTGCATTTTCTATAGTAAATTTTTCAAAAAATTATTTTTTACTGTCGCAAAATTTAAAAACGTCGAGGATTGCCTTTTCTGTATGTAGTAAATTTTTCAAAAAATAATTTTTTACTGTCGCAAATTTTAAATACGCCCAGGATTGCCTTTTCTATAGTAAATTTTTCAAAAAATAAGTTTTTGCTGTCGCAAATTTTAAATACGCCGAGGATTGCCTTTTCTATAGTAAATTTTTCAAAAAATAATTTTTTACTGTCGCAAATTTTAAATACGCCCAGGATTGCCTTTTCTATAGTAAATTTTCAAAAAATAATTTTTTATTGTCGCAAATTTTAAATACGCCGAGGATTGCATTTTCTATAGTAAATTTTTCAAAAAATAATTTTTTACTGTCGGAAATTTTAAATACGCCGAGGATTGCCTTTTCTATAGTAAATTTTTCAAAAAATAATTTTTTACTGTCGCAAATTTTAAATACGCCGAGGATTGCCTTTTCTATAGTAAATTTTTCAAAAAATAACATTTTACTGTCGCAAATTTTAAAAACGTCGAGGATTGCCTTTTCTATAGTAAATTTTTCAAAAAATAATTTTTTACTGTAGCAAATTTTAAATACGCCGAGGATTGCCTTTTCTATAGTAAATTTTTCAAAAAATAATTTTTTACTATCGCAAATTTTAAAAACGTCGAGGATTGCCTTTTCTATAGTAAATTTTTCAAAAAATAATTTTTTACTGTAGCAAATTTTAAATACGCCGAGGATTTCCTTTTCTATAGTAAATTTTTCAAAAAATAATTTTTTATTGTCGCAAATTTTAAATACGCCGAGGATTGCATTTTCTATAGTAAATTTTTCAAAAAATAATTTTTTATTGTCGCAAATTTTAAATACGCCCAGGATTGCCTCTTCTATAGTAAATTTTTCAAAAAATTAGTTTTTGCTGTCGCAAATTTTAAATACGCCCAGGATTGCCTCTTCTATAGTAAATTTTTCAAAAAATTAGTTTTTGCTGTCGCAAATTTTAAATACGCCGAGGATTGCCTTTTCTATAGTAAATTTTCAAAAAATAATTTTTTATTGTCGCAAATTTTAAATACGCCGAGGATTGCATTTTCTATAGTAAATTTTCAAAAAATAATTTTTTATTGTCGCAAATTTTAAATACGCCAAGGATTGCATTTTCTATAGTAAATTTTTCAAAAAATTATTTTTTACTGTCGCAAAATTTAAAAACGTCGAGGATTGCCTTTTCTATAGTAAATTTTTCAAAAAATAATTTTTTACTGTCGCAAATTTTAAATACGCCCAGGATTGCCTTTTCTATAGTAAATTTTTCAAAAAATAAGTTTTTGCTGTCGCAAATTTTAAATACGCCGAGGATTGCCTTTTCTATAGTAAATTTTTCAAAAAATAATTTTTTACTGTCGCAAATTTGAAATACGCCCAGGATTGCCTTTTCTATAGTAAATTTTCAAAAAATAATTTTTTATTGTCGCAAATTTTAAATACGCCGAGGATTGCATTTTCTATAGTAAATTTTTCAAAAAATAATTTTTTACTGTCGGAAATTTTAAATACGCCGAGGATTGCCTTTTCTATAGTAAATTTTTCAAAAAATAATTTTTTACTGTCGCAAATTTTAAATACGCCGAGGATTGCCTTTTATATAGTAAATTTTTCAAAAAATAACATTTTACTGTCGCAAATTTTAAAAACGTCGAGGATTGCCTTTTCTATAGTAAATTTTTCAAAAAATAATTTTTTACTGTAGCAAATTTTAAATACGCCGAGGATTGCCTTTTCTATAGTAAATTTTTCAAAAAATAATTTTTTACTATCGCAAATTTTAAAAACGTCGAGGATTGCCTTTTCTATAGTAAATTTTCAAAAAATAATTTTTTATTGTCGCAAATTTTAAATACGCCGAGGATTGCATTTTCTATAGTAAATTTTTCAAAAAATTAGTTTTTGCTGTCGCAAATTTTAAATACGCCGAGGATTGCCTTTTCTATAGTAAATTTTTCAAAAAATAACATTTTACTGTCGCAAATTTTAAAAACGTCGAGGATTGCCTTTTCTATAGTAAATTTTTCAAAAAATAATTTTTTACTGTCGCAAATTTTAAATACGCCGAGGATTGCCTTTTCTATAGTAAATTTTTCAAAAATAACATTTTACTGTCGCAAATTTTAAAAACGTCGAGGATTGCCTTTTCTATAGTAAATTTTTCAAAAAATAATTTTTTACTGTAGCAAATTTTAAATACGCCGAGGATTTCCTTTTCTATAGTAAATTTTTCAAAAACTAATTTTTTATTGTCGCAAATTTTAAATACGCCGAGGATTGCATTTTCTATAGTAAATTTTTCAAAAAATAATTTTTTATTGTCGCAAATTTTAAATACGCCCAGGATTGCCTCTTCTATAGTAAATTTTTCAAAAAATTAGTTTTTGCTGTCGCAAATTTTAAATACGCCGAGGATTGCCTTTTCTATAGTAAATTTTTCAAAAAATAATTTTTTACTGTCGCAAATTTTAAATACGCCCAGGATTGCCTTTTCTATAGTAAATTTTCAAAAAATAATTTTTTATTGTCGCAAATTTTAAATACGCCGAGGATTGCATTTTCTATAGTAAATTATTCAAAAAATAATTTTTTACTGTCGCAAATTTTAAATACGCCGAGGATTGCCTTTTCTATAGTAAATTTTTTACTGTCGCAAATTTTAAATACGCCCAGGATTGCCTTTTATATAGTAAATTTTTCAAAAAATAAGTTTTTGCTGTCGCAAATTTTAAATACGCCGAGGATTGCCTTTTCTATAGTAAATTTTTCAAAAAATAATTTTTTACTGTCGCAAATTTTAAATACGCCCAGGATTGCCTTTTCTATAGTAAATTTTCAAAAAATAATTTTTTATTGTCGCAAATTTTAAATACGCCGAGGATTGCATTTTCTATAGTAAATTTTTCAAAAAATAATTTTTTACTGTCGCAAATTTTAAATACGCCGAGGATTGCCTTTTCTATAGTAAATTTTTCAAAAAATAATTTTTTACTGTCGCAAATTTTAAATACGCCGAGGATTGCCTTTTCTATAGTAAATTTTTCAAAAAATAACATTTTACTGTCGCAAATTTTAAAATCGTCGAAGATTGCCTTTTCTATAGTAAATTTTTCAAAAAATAATTTTTTACTGTAGCAAATTTTAAATACGCCGAGGATTGCCTTTTCTATAGTAAATTTTTCAAAAAATAATTTTTTACTGTCGCAAATTTTAAATACGCCGAGGATTGCCTTTTCTATAGTAAATTTTTCAAAAAATAACATTTTACTGTCGCAAATTTTAAAAACGTCGAGGATTGCCTTTTCTATAGTAAATTTTTCAAAAAATAATTTTTTATTGTCGCAAATTTTAAATACGCCGAGGATTGCATTTTCTATAGTAAATTTTTCAAAAAATAATTTTTTACTGTAGCAAATTTTAAATACGCCGAGGATTGCCTTTTCTATAGTAAATTTTTCAAAAAATAATTTTTTACTGTCGCAAATTTTAAAAACGTCGAGGATTGCCTTTTCTATAGTAAATTTTCCAAAAAATAATTTTTTACTGTAGCAAATTTTAAATACGCCGAGGATTTCCTTTTCTATAGTAAATTTTTCAAAAAATAATTTTTTATTGTCGCAAATTTTAAATACGCCGAGGATTGCCTTTTCTATAGTAAATTTTTCAAAAAATTATTTTTTACTGTCGCAAATTTTAAATACGCCCAGGATTGCCTTTTCTATAGTAAATTTTCAAAAAATAATTTTTTATTGTCGCAAATTTTAAATACGCCGAGGATTGCATTTTCTATAGTAAATTTTTCAAAAAACAAATATTTACTGTCGCAAATTTTAAAAACGTCGCGGATTGCCTTTTCTATAGTAAATTTTTCAAAAAATAATTTTTTACTGTAGCAAATTTTAAATACGCCCAGGATTGCCTTTTCTATAGTAAATTTTTCAAAAAATAAGTTTCTGCTGTCGCAAATTTTAAATACGCCGAGGATTGCCTTTTCTATAGTAAACTTTTCAAAAAATAATTTTTTACTGTCGCAAATTTTAAATACGCCCAGGATTGCCTTTTCTATAATAAATTTTCAAAAAATAATTTTTTATTGTCGCAAATTTTAAATACGCCGAGGATTGCATTTTCTATAGTAAATTATTCAAAAAATAATTTTTTACTGTAGCAAATTTTAAATACGCCGAGGATTGCCTTTTCTATAGTAAATTTTTCAAAAAATAATTTTTTATTGTCGCAAATTTTAAATACGCCGAGGATTGCATTTTCTATAGTAAATTTTTCAAAAAATAATTTTTTACTGTCGCAAATTTTAAATACGCCCAGGATTGCCTTTTCTATAGTAAATTTTTAAAAAAAATAATTTTTTATTGTCGCAAATTTTAAATACGCCGCGGATTGCATTTTCTATAGTAAATTTTTCAAAAAATAATTTTTTACTGTCGCAAATTTTAAAAACGTCGAGGATTGCCTTTTCTATAGTAAATTTTTCAAAAAATAATATTTTACTGTCGCAAATTTTAAATACGCCCAGGATTGCCTTTTCTATAGTAAACTTTCAAAAAATAATTTTTTATTGTCGCAAATTTTAAATACGCCGAGGATTGCATTTTCTATAGTAAATTTTCAAAAAATAATTTTTTATTGTCGCAAATTTTAAATACGCCGAGGATTGCATTTTCTATAGTAAATTTTTCAAAAAATTATTTTTTACTGTCGCAAAATTTAAAAACGTCGAGGATTGCCTTTTCTATAGTAAATTTTTCAAAAAATAATTTTTTACTGTCGCAAATTTTAAATACGCCCAGGATTGCCTTTTCTATAGTAAATTTTTCAAAAAATAAGTTTTTGCTGTCGCAAATTTTAAATACGCCGAGGATTGCCTTTTCTATAGTAAATTTTTCAAAAAATAATTTTTTACTGTCGCAAATTTTAAATACGCCGAGGATTGCCTTTTCTATAGTAAATTTTTCAAAAAATAATTTTTTATTGTCGCAAATTTTAAATACGCCGAGGATTGCATTTTCTATAGTAAATTTTTCAAAAATAATTTTTTACTGTCGGAAATTTTAAATACGCCGAGGATTGCCTTTTCTATAGTAATTTTTTCAAAAAATAATTTTTTACTGTCGCAAATTTTAAATACGCCGAGGATTGCCTTTTCTATAGTAAATTTTTCAAAAAATAACATTTTACTGTCGCAAATTTTAAAAACGTCGAGGATTGCCTTTTCTATAGTAAATTTTTCAAAAAATAATTTTTTACTGTAGCAAATTTTAATACGCCGAGGATTGCCTTTTCTATAGTAAATTTTTCAAAAAATAATTTTTTACTGTCGCAAATTTGAAAAACGTCGAGGATTGCCTTTTCTATAGTAAATTTTTCAAAAAATAATTTTTTACTGTAGCAAATTTTAAATACGCCGAGGATTGCCTTTTCTATAGTAAATTTTTCAAAAAATAATTTTTTATTGTCGCAAATTTTAAATACGCCGAGGATTGCATTTTCTATAGTAAATTTTTCAAAAAATAATTTTTTATTGCCGCAAATTTTAAATACGCCCAGGATTGCCTCTTCTACAGTAAATTTTTCAAAAAATTAGTTTTTTGCTGTCGCAAATTTTAAATACGCCGAGGATTGCCTTTTCTATAGTAAATTTTTCAAAAAATAATTTTTTACTGTCGCAAATTTTAAATACGCCCAGGATTGCCTTTTCTATAGTAAATTTTCAAAAAATAATTTTTTATTGTCGCAAATTTTAAATACGCCGAGGATTGCATTTTCTATAGTAAATTTTTCAAAAAATATTTTTTTACTGTCGCAAATTTTAAATACGCCGAGGATTGCCTTTTCTATAGTAAATTTTTCAAAAAATAATTTTTTACAGTCGCAAATTTTAAATACGCCCAGGATTGCCTTTTCTATAGTAAATTTTTCAAAAAATAAGTTTTTGCTGTCGCAAATTTTAAATACGCCGAGGATTGCCTTTTCTATAGTAAATTTTTCAAAAAATAATTTTTTACTGTCGCAAATTTTAAATACGCCCAGGATTGCCTTTTCTATAGTAAATTTTCAAAAAATTATTTTTTATTGTCGCAAATTTTAAATACGCCGAGGATTGCATTTTCTATAGTAAATTTTCAAAAAATAATTTTTTACTGTCGCGAATTTTAAATACGCCGAGGATTGCCTTTTCTATAGTAAATTTTTCAAAAAATAATTTTTTACTGTCGCAAATTTTAAATACGCCGAGGATTGCCTTTTCTATAGTAAATTTTTCAAAAAATAACATTTTACTGTCGCAAATTTTAAAATCGTCGAAGATTGCCTTTTCTATAGTAAATTTTTCAAAAAATAATTTTTTACTGTAGCAAATTTTAAATACGCCGAGGATTGCCTTTTCTATAGTAAATTTTTCAAAAAATAATTTTTTACTGTAGCAAATTTTAAATACGCCGAGGATTGCCTTTTCTATAGTAAATTTTTCAAAAAATAATTTTTTACTGTCGCAAATTTTAAATACGCCGAGGATTGCCTTTTATATAGTAAATTTTTCAAAAAATAACATTTTACTGTCGCAAATTTTAAAAACGTCGAGGATTGCCTTTTCTATAGTAAATTTTTCAAAAAATAATTTTTTACTGTAGCAAATTTTAAATACGCCGAGGATTGCCTTTTCTATAGTAAATTTTTCAAAAAATAATTTTTTACTATCGCAAATTTTAAAAACGTCGAGGATTGCCTTTTCTATAGTAAATTTTCAAAAAATAATTTTTTATTGTCGCAAATTTTAAATACGCCGAGGATTGCATTTTCTATAGTAAATTTTTCAAAAAATTAGTTTTTGCTGTCGCAAATTTTAAATACGCCGAGGATTGCCTTTTCTATAGTAAATTTTTCAAAAAATAACATTTTACTGTCGCAAATTTTAAAAACGTCGAGGATTGCCTTTTCTATAGTAAATTTTTCAAAAAATAATTTTTTACTGTCGCAAATTTTAAATACGCCGAGGATTGCCTTTTCTATAGTAAATTTTTCAAAAAATAACATTTTACTGTCGCAAATTTTAAAAACGTCGAGGATTGCCTTTTCTATAGTAAATTTTTCAAAAAATAATTTTTTACTGTAGCAAATTTTAAATACGCCGAGGATTTCCTTTTCTATAGTAAATTTTTCAAAAACTAATTTTTTATTGTCGCAAATTTTAAATACGCCGAGGATTGCATTTTCTATAGTAAATTTTTCAAAAAATAATTTTTTATTGTCGCAAATTTTAAATACGCCCAGGATTGCCTCTTCTATAGTAAATTTTTCAAAAAATTAGTTTTTGCTGTCGCAAATTTTAAATACGCCGAGGATTGCCTTTTCTATAGTAAATTTTTCAAAAAATAATTTTTTACTGTCGCAAATTTTAAATACGCCCAGGATTGCCTTTTCTATAGTAAATTTTCAAAAAATAATTTTTTATTGTCGCAAATTTTAAATACGCCGAGGATTGCATTTTCTATAGTAAATTATTCAAAAAATAATTTTTTACTGTCGCAAATTTTAAATACGCCGAGGATTGCCTTTTCTATAGTAAATTTTTTACTGTCGCAAATTTTAAATACGCCCAGGATTGCCTTTTATATAGTAAATTTTTCAAAAAATAAGTTTTTGCTGTCGCAAATTTTAAATACGCCGAGGATTGCCTTTTCTATAGTAAATTTTTCAAAAAATAATTTTTTACTGTCGCAAATTTTAAATACGCCCAGGATTGCCTTTTCTATAGTAAATTTTCAAAAAATAATTTTTTATTGTCGCAAATTTTAAATACGCCGAGGATTGCATTTTCTATAGTAAATTTTTCAAAAAATAATTTTTTACTGTCGCAAATTTTAAATACGCCGAGGATTGCCTTTCTATAGTAAATTTTTCAAAAAATAATTTTTTACTGTCGCAAATTTTAAATACGCCGAGGATTGCCTTTTCTATAGTAAATTTTTCAAAAAATAACATTTTACTGTCGCAAATTTTAAAATCGTCGAAGATTGCCTTTTCTATAGTAAATTTTTCAAAAAATAATTTTTTACTGTAGCAAATTTTAAATACGCCGAGGATTGCCTTTTCTATAGTAAATTTTTCAAAAAATAATTTTTTACTGTCGCAAATTTTAAAAACGTCGAGGATTGCCTTTTCTATAGTAAATTTTTCAAAAAATAATTTTTTACTGTAGCAAATTTTAAATACGCCGAGCATTTCCTTTTCTATAGTAAATTTTTCAAAAAATAATTTTTTATTGTCGCAAATTTTAAATACGCCGAGGATTGCATTTTCTATAGTAAATTTTTCAAAAAATAATTTTTTATTGTCGCAAATTTTAAATACGCCCAGGATTGCCTCTTCTATAGTAAATTTTTCAAAAAATAAGTTCTTGCTGTCGCAAATTTTAAATACGCCGAGGATTGCCTTTTCTATAGTAAATTTTTCAAAAAATAATTTTTTACTGTCGCAAATTTTAAATACGCCCAGGATTGCCTTTTCTATAGTAAATTTTCAAAAAATAATTTTTTATTGTCGCAAATTTTAAATACGCCGAGGATTGCATTTTCTATAGTAAATTTTTCAAAAAATAATTTTTTACTGTCGCAAATTTTAAATACGCCGAGGATTGCCTTTTCTATAGTAAATTTTTCAAAAAATAATTTTTTACTGTCGCAAATTTTAAATACGCCCAGGATTGCCTTTTCTATAGTAAATTTTTCAAAAAATAAGTTTTTGCTGTCGCAAATTTTAAATACGCCGAGGATTGCCTTTCTATAGTAAATTTTTCAAAAAATAATTTTTTACTGTCGCAAATTTTAAATACGCCCAGGATTGCCTTTTCTATAGTAAATTTTCAAAAAATAATTTTTTATTGTCGCAAATTTTAAATACGCCGAGGATTGCATTTTCTATAGTAAATTTTTCAAAAAATAATTTTTTACTGTCGCAAATTTTAAAAACGTCGAGGATTGCCTTTTCTATAGTAAATATTTCAAAAAATAATTTTTTACTGTAGCAAATTTTAAATACGCCGAGGATTGCCTTTTCTATAGTAAATTTTTCAAAAAATAATTTTTTATTGTCGCAAATTTTAAATACGCCGAGGATTGCATTTTCTATAGTAAATTTGTCAAAAAATAATTTTTTACTGTCGCAAATTTTAAATACGCCCAGGATTGCCTTTTCTATAGTAAATTTTTCAAAAAATAAGTTTTTGCTGTCGCAAATTTTAAATACGCCGAGGATTGCCTTTTCTATAGTAAATTTTTCAAAAAATAATTTTTTACTGTCGCAAATTTTAAATACGACCAGGATTGTCTTTTCTATAGTAAATTTTCAAAAAATAATTTCTTATTGTCGCAAATTTTAAATACGCCGAGGATTGCATTTTCTATAGTAAATTTTTCAAAAAATAATTTTTTACTGTCGCAAATTTTAAATACGCCGAGGATTGCCTTTTCTATAGTAAATTTTTCAAAAAATAATTTTTTACTGTCGCAAAGTTTAAATACGCCCAGGATTGCCTTTTTTCTTTATAGTAAATTTTCAAAAAATAATTTTTTATTGTCGCAAATTTTAAATACGCTGAGGATTGCATTTTCTATAGTAAATTTTTCAAAAAATAATTTTTTACTGTCGCAAATTTTAAATACGCCGAGGATTGCCTTTTCTATAGTAAATTTTTCCAAAAATAATTTTTTACTGTCGGAAATTTTAAATACGCCGAGGACTGCCTTTTCTATAGTAAATTTTTCAAAAAATAATTTTTTACTGTCGCAAATTTTAAATACGCCCAGGATAGCCTCTTCTATAGTAAATTTTTCAAAAAATAAGTTTTTGCTGTCGCAAATTTTAAATACGCCGAGGATTGCCTTTTCTATAGTAAATTTTTCAAAAAATAATTTTTTACTGTCGCAAATTTTAAATACGCCCAGGATTGCCTTTTCTATAGTAAATTTTCAAAAAATAATTTTTTATTGTCGCAAATTTTAAATACGCTGAGGATTGCATTTTCTATAGTAAATTTTTCAAAAAATAATTTTTTACTGTCGCAAATTTTAAATACGCCGAGGATTGCCTTTTCTATAGTAAATTTTTCCAAAAATAATTTTTTACTGTCGGAAATTTTAAATACGCCGAGGACTGCCTTTTCTATAGTAAATTTTTCAAAAAATAATTTTTTACTGTCGCAAATTTTAAATACGCCGAGGATTGCCTTTGCTATAGTAAATTTTTCAAAAAATAATTTTTTACTGTCGCATATTTTAAATACGCCCAGGATTGCCTATTCTATAGTAAATTTTTCAAAAAATAAGTTTTTGCTGTCGCAAATTTTAAATACGCCGAGGATTGCCTTTTCTATAGTAAATTTTTCAAAAAATAATTTTTTACTGTCGCAAATTTTAAATACGCCCAGGATTGCCTTTTCTATAGTAAATTTTCAAAAAATAATTTTTTATTGTCGCAAATTTTAAATACGCCGAGTATTGCCTTTTCTATAGTAAATTTTTCAAAAAATAATTTTTTACTGTCGCAAATTTTAAATACGCCGAGGATTGCCTTTTCTATAGTAAATTTTTCAAAAAATAATTTTTTACTGTCGGAAATTTTAAATACGCCGAGGATTGCATTTTCTATAGTAAATTTTTAAAATAATAATTTTTTACTGTCGCAAATTTTAAATACGCCGAGGATTGCCTTTTCTATAGTAAATTTTTCAAAAAATAATTTTTTACTGTCGCAAATTTTAAATACGCCGAGGATTGCCTTTTCTATAGTAAATTTTTCAAAAAATAACATTTTACTGTCGCAAATTTTAAAATCGTCGAAGATTGCCTTTTCTATAGTAAATTTTTCAAAAAATAATTTTTTACTGTAGCAAATTTTAAATACGCCGAGGATTGCCTTTTCTATAGTAAATTTTTCAAAAAATAATTTTTTACTGTCGCAAATTTTAAAAACGTCGAGGATTGCCTTTTCTATAGTAAATTTTTCAAAAAATAATTTTTTACTGTAGCAAATTTTAAATACGCCGAGCATTTCCTTTTCTATAGTAAATTTTTCAAAAAATAATTTTTTATTGTCGCAAATTTTAAATACGCCGAGGATTGCATTTTCTATAGTAAATTTTTCAAAAAATAATTTTTTATTGTCGCAAATTTTAAATACGCCCAGGATTGCCTCTTCTATAGTAAATTTTTCAAAAAATAAGTTCTTGCTGTCGCAAATTTTAAATACGCCGAGGATTGCCTTTTCTATAGTAAATTTTTCAAAAAATAATTTTTTACTGTCGCAAATTTTAAATACGCCCAGGATTGCCTTTTCTATAGTAAATTTTCAAAAAATAATTTTTTATTGTCGCAAATTTTAAATACGCCGAGGATTGCATTTTCTATAGTAAATTTTTCAAAAAATAATTTTTTACTGTCGCAAATTTTAAATACGCCGAGGATTGCCTTTTCTATAGTAAATTTTTCAAAAAATAATTTTTTACTGTCGCAAATTTTAAATACGCCCAGGATTGCCTTTTCTATAGTAAATTTTTCAAAAAATAAGTTTTTTCTGTCGCAAATTTTAAATACGCCGAGGATTGCCTTTCTATAGTAAATTTTTCAAAAAATAATTTTTTACTGTCGCAAATTTTAAATACGCCCAGGATTGCCTTTTCTATAGTAAATTTTCAAAAAATAATTTTTTATTGTCGCAAATTTTAAATACGCCGAGGATTGCATTTTCTATAGTAAATTTTTCAAAAAATAATTTTTTACTGTCGCAAATTTTAAAAACGTCGAGGATTGCCTTTTCTATAGTAAATATTTCAAAAAATAATTTTTTACTGTAGCAAATTTTAAATACGCCGAGGATTGCCTTTTCTATAGTAAATTTTTCAAAAAATAATTTTTTATTGTCGCAAATTTTAAATACGCCGAGGATTGCATTTTCTATAGTAAATTTGTCAAAAAATAATTTTTTACTGTCGCAAATTTTAAATACGCCCAGGATTGCCTTTTCTATAGTAAATTTTTCAAAAAATAAGTTTTTGCTGTCGCAAATTTTAAATACGCCGAGGATTGCCTTTTCTATAGTAAATTTTTCAAAAAATAATTTTTTACTGTCGCAAATTTTAAATACGCCCAGGATTGTCTTTTCTATAGTAAATTTTCAAAAAATAATTTCTTATTGTCGCAAATTTTAAATACGCCGAGGATTGCATTTTCTATAGTAAATTTTTCAAAAAATAATTTTTTACTGTCGCAAATTTTAAATACGCCGAGGATTGCCTTTTCTATAGTAAATTTTTCAAAAAATAATTTTTTACTGTCGCAAATTTTAAATACGCCCAGGATTGCCTTTTCTATAGTAAATTTTCAAAAAATAATTTTTTATTGTCGCAAATTTTAAATACGCTGAGGATTGCATTTTCTATAGTAAATTTTTCAAAAAATAATTTTTTACTGTCGCAAATTTTAAATACGCCGAGGATTGCCTTTTCTATAGTAAATTTTTCCAAAAATAATTTTTTACTGTCGGAAATTTTAAATACGCCGAGGACTGCCTTTTCTATAGTAAATTTTTCAAAAAATAATTTTTTACTGTCGCAAATTTTAAATACGCCCAGGATAGCCTCTTCTATAGTAAATTTTTCAAAAAATAAGTTTTTGCTGTCGCAAATTTTAAATACGCCGAGGATTGCCTTTTCTATAGTAAATTTTTCAAAAAATAATTTTTTACTGTCGCAAATTTTAAATACGCCCAGGATTGCCTTTTCTATAGTAAATTTTCAAAAAATAATTTTTTATTGTCGCAAATTTTAAATACGCTGAGGATTGCATTTTCTATAGTAAATTTTTCAAAAAATAATTTTTTACTGTCGCAAATTTTAAATACGCCGAGGATTGCCTTTTCTATAGTAAATTTTTCCAAAAATAATTTTTTACTGTCGGAAATTTTAAATACGCCGAGGACTGCCTTTTCTATAGTAAATTTTTCAAAAAATAATTTTTTACTGTCGCAAATTTTAAATACGCCGAGGATTGCCTTTGCTATAGTAAATTTTTCAAAAAATAATTTTTTACTGTCGCATATTTTAAATACGCCCAGGATTGCCTATTCTATAGTAAATTTTTCAAAAAATAAGTTTTTGCTGTCGCAAATTTTAAATACGCCGAGGATTGCCTTTTCTATAGTAAATTTTTCAAAAAATAATTTTTTACTGTCGCAAATTTTAAATACGCCCAGGATTGCCTTTTCTATAGTAAATTTTCAAAAAATAATTTTTTATTGTCGCAAATTTTAAATACGCCGAGGATTGCATTTTCTATAGTAAATTTTTCAAAAAATAATTTTTTATTGTCGCAAATTTTAAAATCGTCGATGATTGCCTTTTCTATAGTAAATTCTTCAAAAAATAATTTTTTACTGTAGCAAATTTTAAATACGCCGAGGATTGCCTTTTCTATAGTAAATTTTTCAAAAAATAATTTTTTACTGTCGCAAATTTTAAATACGCCGAGGATTGCCTTTTCTATAGTAAATTTTTCAAAAAATAATTTTTTACTGTCGGAAATTTTAAATACGCCGAGGATTGCCTTTTCTATAGTAAATTTTTCAAAAAATAATTTTTTACTGTCGGAAATTTTAAATACGCCGAGTATTGCCTTTTCTATAGTAAATTTTTCAAAAAATAATTTTTTACTGTCGCAAATTTTAAATACGCCGAGGATTGCCTTTTCTATAGTAAATTTTTCAAAAAATAATTTTTTACTGTCGGAAATTTTAAATACGCCGAGGATTGCATTTTCTATAGTAAATTTTTAAAATAATAATTTTTTACTGTCGCAAATTTTAAATACGCCGAGGATTGCCTTTTCTATAGTAAATTTTTCAAAAAATAACATTTTACTGTCGCAAATTTTAAAAACGTCGAGGATTGCCTTTTCTATAGTAAATTTTTCAAAAAATGATTTTTTACTGTAGCAAATTTTAAATACGCCGAGGATTGCATTTTCTATAGTAAATTTTTAAAATAATAATTTTTTACTGTCGCAAATTTTAAATACGCCGAGGATTGCCTTTTCTATAGTAAATTTTTCAAAAAATAATTTTTTACTGTCGGAAATTTTAAATACGCCGAGGATTGCATTTTCTATAGTAAATTTTTAAAATAATAATTTTTTACTGTCGCAAATTTTAAATACGCCGAGGATTGCCTTTTCTATAGTAAATTTTTCAAAAAATAACATTTTACTGTCGCAAATTTTAAAAACGTCGAGGATTGCCTTTTCTATAGTAAATTTTTCAAAAAATGATTTTTTACTGTAGCAAATTTTAAATACGCCGAGGATTGCCTTTTCTATAGTAAATTTTTCAAAAAATAATTTTTTACTGTCGCAAATTTTAAATACGCCGAGGATCGCCTTTTCTATAGTAAATTTTTCAAAAAATAATTTTTTACTGTCGGAAATTTTAAATACGCCGAGGATTGCATTTTCTATAGTAAATTTTTCAAAAAATAATTTTTTACTGTCGCAAATTTTAAATACGCCGAGGATTGCCTTTTCTATAGTAAATTTTTCAAAAAATAACATTTTACTGTCGCAAATTTTAAATACGTCGAGGATTGCCTTTTCTATAGTAAATTTGTCGAAAAATAATTTTTTACTGTAGCAAATTTTAAATACGCCGAGGATTGCATTTTCTATAGTAAATTTTTCAAAAAATAATTTTTGTTGTCGCAAATTTTAAATACGCCGAGGATTGCCTTTTCTATAGTAAATTTTTCAAAAAATAATTTTTTACTGTCGCAAATTTTAAATACGCCGAGGATTGCCTTTTCTATAGTAAATTTTTCAAAAAATAATTTTTTACTGTCGCATATTTTAAATACGCCGAGGATTGCCTTTTCTATAGTAAATTTTTCAAAAAATAATGTTTTACTGTCGCAAATTTTAAATACGCCGAGGATTGCCTTTTCCATAGTAAATTTTTCAAAAAATAATTTTTTACTGTCGGAAATTTTAAATACGTCGAGTATTGCCTTTTCTATAGTAAATTTTTCAAAAAATAATTTTTTATTGTCGCAAATTTTAAATACGCCGAGGATTGCATTTTCTATAGTAAATTTTTCAAAAAATAATTTTTTACTGTCGCAA
The DNA here is from genome assembly GCA_963924295.1 of Dioctria rufipes. Lineage (NCBI taxonomy): Eukaryota > Metazoa > Arthropoda > Insecta > Diptera > Asilidae > Dioctria > Dioctria rufipes. The sequence continues at coordinate 38,285 of CAWUPM010000932.1, forward strand.
ATTTTAAATACGCCCAGGATTGCCTTTTCTATAGTAAATTTTCAAAAAATAATTTTTTATTGTCGCAAATTTTAAGTACGCCGAGGATTGCATTTTCTATAGTAAATTTTTCAAAAAATAATTTTTTACTGTCGCAAATTTTAAATACGCCGAGGATTGCCTTTTCTATAGTAAATTTTTCAAAAAATAATTTTTTACTGTCGCAAATTTTAAAAACGTCGAGGATTGCCTTTTCTATAGTAAATTTTTCAAAAAATAATTTTTTATTGTCGCAAATTTTAAATACGCCCAGGATTGCCTCTTCTATAGTAAATTTTTCAAAAAATAAGTTTTTGCTGTCGCAAATTTTAAATACGCCGAGGATTGCCTTTTCTATAGTAAATTTTTCAAAAAATAATTTTTTACTGTCGCAAATTTTAAATACGCCCAGGATTGCCTTTTCTATAGTAAATTTTCAAAAAATAATTTTTTATTGTCGGAAATTTTAAATACGCCGAGGATTGCATTTTCTATAGTAAATTTTTCAAAAAATAATTTTTTACTGTCGCAAATTTTAAATACGCCGAGGATTGCCTTTTCTATAGTAAATTTTTCCAAAAATAATTTTTTACTGTCGGAAATTTTAAATACGCCCAGGATTGCCTTTTCTATAGTAAATTTTCAAAAAATAATTTTTTATTGTCGCAAATTTTAAGTACGCCGAGGATTGCATTTTCTATAGTAAATTTTTCAAAAAATAATTTTTTACTGTCGCAAATTTTAAATACGCCGAGGATTGCCTTTTCTATAGTAAATTTTTCAAAAAATAATTTTTTACTGTCGCAAATTTTAAAAACGTCGAGGATTGCCTTTTCTATAGTAAATTTTTCAAAAAATAATTTTTTATTGTCGCAAATTTTAAATACGCCCAGGATTGCCTCTTCTATAGTAAATTTTTCAAAAAATAATTTTTGTTGTCGCAAATTTTAAATACGCCGAGGATTGCCTTTTCTATAGTAAATTTTTCAAAAAATAATTTTTTACTGTCGCAAATTTTAAATACGCCGAGGATTGCCTTTTCTATAGTAAATTTTTCAAAAAATAATTTTTTACTGTCGCATATTTTAAATACGCCGAGGATTGCCTTTTCTATAGTAAATTTTTCAAAAAATAATTTTTTACTGTCGGAAATTTTAAATACGCCGAGGATTGCATTTTCTATAGTAAATTTTTAAAATAATAATTTTTTACTGTCGCAAATTTTAAATACGCCGAGGATTGCCTTTTCTATAGTAAATTTTTCAAAAAATAACATTTTACTGTCGCAAATTTTAAAAACGTCGAGGATTGCCTTTTCTATAGTAAATTTTTCAAAAAATAATTTTTTACTCTAGCAAATTTTAAATACGCCGAGGATTGCATTTTCTATAGTAAATTTTTCAAAAAATAATTTTTTATTGTCGCAAATTTTAAATACGCCAGGATTGCCTTTTCTATAGTAAATTTTTCAAAAAATAATTTTTTACTGTCGCAAATTTTAAATACGCCGAGGATTGCCTTTTCTATAGTAAATTTTTCAAAAAATAATTTTTTACTGTCGGAAATTTTAAATACGCCGAGGATTGCCTTTTCTATAGTAAATTTTTCAAAAAATAATTTTTTACTGTCGCAAATTTTAAATACGCCGAAGATTGCCTTTACTATAGTAAATTTTTCAAAAAATAACATTTTGCTGTCGCAAATTTTAAATACGCCGAGGATTGCATTTTCTATAGTAAATTTTTCAAAAAATAATTTTTTACTGTCGCAAATTTTAAATACGCCGAGGATTGCCTTTTCTATAGTAAATTTTTCAAAAAATAATTTGTTACTGTCGGAAATTTTAAATACGCCGAGGATTGCCTTTTCTATAGTAAATTTTTCAAAAAATAATTTTTTACTGTCGGAAATTTTAAATACGCCGAGTATTGCCTTTTCTATAGTAAATTTTTCAAAAAATAATTTTTTACTGTCGCAAATTTTAAATACGCCGAGGATCGGCTTTTCTATAGTAAATTTTTCAAAAAATAATTTTTTACTCTCGGAAATTTTAAATACGCCGAGGATTGCATTTTCTATAGTAAATTTTTCAAAAAATAATTTTTTACTGTCGCAAATTTTAAATACGCCGAGGATTGCCTTTTCTATAGTAAATTTTTCAAAAAATAACATTTTACTGTCGCAAATTTTAAATACGTCGAGGATTGCCTTTTCTATAGTAAATTTGTCGAAAAATAATTTTTTACTGTAGCAAATTTTAAATACGCCGATGATTGCATTTTCTATAGTAAATTTTTCAAAAAATAACTTTTGTTGTCGCAAATTTTAAATACGCCGAGGATTGCCTTTTCTATAGTAAATTTTTCAAAAAATAATTTTTTACTGTCGCAAATTTTAAATACGCCGAGGATTGCCTTTTCTATTGTAAATTTTTCAAAAAATAATTTTTTACTGTCGCATATTTTAAATACGCCGAGGATTGCCTTTTCTATAGTAAATTTTTCAAAAAATAATGTTTTACTGTCGCAAATTTTAAATACGCCGAGGATTGCCTTTTCCATAGTAAATTTTTCAAAAAATAATTTTTTACTGTCGGAGATTTTAAATACGTCGAGTATTGCCTTTTCTATAGTAAATTTTTCAAAAAATAATTTTTTATTGTCGCAAATTTTAAATACGCCGAGGATTGCCTTTTCTATAGTAAATTTTTCAAAAAATAATTTTTACTGTCGCAAATTTTAAATACGCCCAGGATTGCCTTTTCTATAGTAAATTTTCAAAAAATAATTTTTTATTGTCGCAAATTTTAAGTACGCCGAGGATTGCATTTTCTATAGTAAATTTTTCAAAAAATAATTTTTTACTGTCGCAAATTTTAAATACGCCGAGGATTGCCTTTTCTATAGTAAATTTTTCAAAAAATAATTTTTTACTGTCGCAAATTTTAAAAACGTCGAGGATTGCCTTTTCTATAGTAAATTTTTCAAAAAATAATTTTTTATTGTCGCAAATTTTAAATACGCCCAGGATTGCCTCTTCTATAGTAAATTTTTCAAAAAATAAGTTTTTGCTGTCGCAAATTTTAAATACGCCGAGGATTGCCTTTTCTATAGTAAATTTTTCAAAAAATAATTTTTTACTGTCGCAAATTTTAAATACGCCCAGGATTGCCTTTTCTATAGTAAATTTTCAAAAAATAATTTTTTATTGTCGCAAATTTTAAATACGCCGAGGATTGCATTTTCTATAGTAAATTTTTCAAAAAATAATTTTTTACTGTCGCAAATTTTAAAAACGTCGATGATTGCCTTTTCTATAGTAAATTCTTCAAAAAATAATTTTTTAACTGTAGCAAATTTTAAATACGCCGAGGATTGCCTTTTCTATAGTAAATTTTTCAAAAAATAATTTTTTATTGTCGCAAATTTTAAATACGCCGAGGATTGCATTTTCTATAGTAAATTTTTCAAAAAATAATTTTTTACTGTCGCAAATTTTAAATATGCCCAGGATTGCCTTTTCTATAGTAAATTTTTCAAAAAATTAGTTTTTGCTGTCGCAAATTTTAAATACGCCGAGGATTGCCTTTTCTATAGTAAATTTTTCAAAAAATAATTTTTTACTGTCGCAAATTTTAAATACGCCGAGGATTGCCTTTTCTATAGTAAATTTTTCAAAAAATAATTTTTTACTGTCGGAAATTTTAAATACGCCGAGGATTGCCTTTTCTATAGTAAATTTTTCAAAAAATAATTTTTTACTGTCGGAAATTTTAAATACGCCGAGTATTGCCTTTTCTATAGTAAATTTTTCAAAAAATAATTTTTTACTGTCGCAAATTTTAAATACGCCGAGGATTGCCTTTTCTATAGTAAATTTTTCGAAAAATAATTTTTTACTGTCGGAAATTTTAAATACGCCGAGGATTGCATTTTCTATAGTAAATTTTTAAAAAAATAATTTTTTACTGTCGCAAATTTTAAATACGCCGAGGATTGCCTTTTCTATAGTAAATTTTTCAAAAAATAACATTTTACTGTCGCAAATTTTAAAAACGTCGAGGATTGCCTTTTCTATAGTAAATTTTTCAAAAAATAATTTTTTACTGTAGCAAATTTTAAATACGCCGAGGATTGCATTTTCTATAGTAAATTTTTCAAAAAATAATTTTTTATTGTCGCAAATTTTAAATACGCCGAGGATTGCCTTTTCTATAGTAAATTTTTCAAAAAATAATTTTTTGCTGTCGCAAATTTTAAATACGCCGAGGATTGCCTTTTCTATAGTAAATTTTTCAAAAAATAATTTTTTACTGTCGGAAATTTTAAATACGCCGAGGATTGCCTTTTCTATAGCAAATTTTTCAAAAAATAATTTTTTACTGTCGCAAATTTTAAATACGCCGAGGATTGCCTTTACTATAGTAAATTTTTCAAAAAATAACATTTTGCTGTCGCAAATTTTAAATACGCCAAGGATTGCATTTTCTATAGTAAATTTTTCAAAAAATAATTTTTTACTGTCGCAAATTTTAAATACGCCGAGGATTGCCTTTTCTATAGTAAATTTTTCAAAAAATAATTTTTTACTGTCGGAAATTTTAAATACGCCGAGGATTGCCTTTTCTATAGTAAATTTTTCAAAAAATAATTTTTTACTGTCGGAAATTTTAAATACGCCGAGTATTGCCTTTTCTATAGTAAATTTTTCAAAAAATAATTTTTTACTGTCGCAAATTTTAAATACGCCGAGGATTGCCTTTTCTATAGTAAATTTTTCAAAAAATAATTTTTTACTGTCGGAAATTTTAAATACGCCGAGGATTGCATTTTCTATAGTAAATTTTTCAAAAAATAATTTTTTACTGTCGCAAATTTTAAATACGCCGAGGGTTGCCTTTTCTATAGTAAATTTTCAAAAAATAACATTTTACTGTCGCAAATTTTAAATACGTCGAGGATTGCCTTTTCTATAGTAAATTTTTCAAAAAATAATTTTTTACTGTCGGAAATTTTAATACGCCGAGGATTGCCTTTTCTATAGTAAATTTTTCAAAAAATAACATTTTACTGTCGCAAATTTTAAAAACGTCGAGGATTGCCTTTTCTATAGTAAATTTTCAAAAATAATTTTTTACTGTAGCAAATTTTAAATACGCCGAGGATTGCATTTTCTATAGTAAATTTTTCAAAAAATAATTTTTTATTGTCGCAAATTTTAAATACGCCGAGGATTGCCTTTTCTATAGTAAATTTTTCAAAAATAATTTTTTGCTGTCGCAAATTTTAAATACGCCGAGGATTGCCTTTTCTATAGTAAATTTTTCAAAAAATAATTTTTTACTGTCGGAAATTTTAAATACGCCGAGGATTGCCTTTTCTATAGTAAATTTTTCAAAAAATAATTTTTTACTGTCGCAAATTTTAAATACGCCGAGGATTGCCTTTACTATAGTAAATTTTTCAAAAAATAACATTTTGCTGTCGCAAATTTTAAATACGCCGAGGATTGCATTTTCTATAGTAAATTTTTCAAAAAATAATTTTTTACTGTCGCAAATTTTAAATACGCCGAGGATTGCCTTTTCTATAGTAAATTCTTCAAAAAATAATTTTTTACTGTAGCAAATTTTAAATACGCCGAGGATTGCCTTTTCTATAGTAAATTTTTCAAAAAATAATTTTTTATTGTCGCAAATTTTAAATACGCCGAGGATTGCATTTTCTATAGTAAATTTTTCAAAAAATAATTTTTTACTGTCGCAAATTTTAAATACGCCCAGGATTGCCTTTTCTATAGTAAATTTTTCAAAAAATTAGTTTTTGCTGTCGCAAATTTTAAATACGCCGAGGATTGCCTTTTCTATAGTAAATTTTTCAAAAATAATTTTTTACTGTCGCAAATTTTAAATACGCCGAGGATTGCCTTTTCTATAGTAAATTTTTCAAAAAATAATTTTTTACTGTCGGAAATTTTAAATACGCCGAGGATTGCCTTTTCTATAGTAAATTTTTCAAAAAATAATTTTTTACTGTCGGAAATTTTAAATACGCCGAGTATTGCCTTTTCTATAGTAAATTTTTCAAAAAATAATTTTTTACTGTCGCAAATTTTAAATACGCCGAGGATTGCCTTTTCTATAGTAAATTTTTCAAAAAATAATTTTTTACTGTCGGAAATTTTAAATACGCCGAGGATTGCATTTTCTATAGTAAATTTTTAAAAAAATAATTTTTTACTGTCGCAAATTTTAAATACGCCGAGGATTGCCTTTTCTATAGTAAATTTTTCAAAAAATAACATTTTACTGTCGCAAATTTTAAAAACGTCGAGGATTGCCTTTTCTATAGTAAATTTTTCAAAAAATAATTTTTTACTGTAGCAAATTTTAAATACGCCGAGGATTGCATTTTCTATAGTAAATTTTTCAAAAAATAATTTTTTATTGTCGCAAATTTTAAATACGCCGAGGATTGACTTTTCTATAGTAAATTTTCAAAAATAATTTTTTGCTGTCGCAAATTTTAAATACGCCGAGGATTGCCTTTTCTATAGTAAATTTTTCAAAAAATAATTTTTTACTGTCGGAAATTTTAAATACGCCGAGGATTGCCTTTTCTATAGTAAATTTTTCAAAAAATAATTTTTCACTGTCGCAAATTTTAAATACGCCGAGGATTGCCTTTACTATAGTAAATTTTTCAAAAAATAACATTTTGCTGTCGCAAATTTTAAATACGCGAGGATTGCATTTTCTATAGTAAATTTTTCAAAAAATAATTTTTTACTGTCGCAAATTTTAAATACGCCGAGGATTGCCTTTTCTATAGTAAATTTTTCAAAAAATAATTTTTTACTGTCGGAAATTTTAAATACGCCGAGGATTGCCTTTTCTATAGTAAATTTTTCAAAAATAATTTTTTACTGTCGGAAATTTTAAATACGCCGAGTATTGCCTTTTCTATAGTAAATTTTTCAAAAAATAATTTTTTACTGTCGCAAATTTTAAATACGCCGAGGATTGCCTTTTCTATAGTAAATTTTTCAAAAAATAATTTTTACTGTCGGAAATTTTAAATACGCCGAGGATTGCATTTTCTATAGTAAATTTTCAAAAAATAATTTTTTACTGTCGCAAATTTTAAATACGCCGAGGATTGCCTTTTCTATAGTAAATTTTTCAAAAAATAACATTTTACTGTCGCAAATTTTAAAAACGTCGAGGATTGCCTTTTCTATAGTAAATTTTTCAAAAAATAATTTTTTACTGTAGCAAATTTTAAATACGCCGAGGATTGCCTTTTCTATAGTAAATTTTTCAAAAAATAATTTTTTACTGTCGGAAATTTTAAATACGCCGAGGATTGCATTTTCTATAGAAAATTTTTAAAAAAATAATTTTTTACTGTCGCAAATTTTAAATACGCCGAGGATTGCCTTTTCTATAGTAAATTTTTCAAAAAATAATTTTTTACTGTCGCAAATTTTAAATACGCCGAGGATTGCCTTTTCTATAGTAAATTTTTCAAAAAATAATTTTTTACTGTCGCAAATTTTAAAAACGTCGAGGATTGCCTTTTCTATAGTAAATTTTTCAAAAAATTATTTTTTACTGTAGCAAATTTTAAATACGCCGAGGATTGCCTTTTCTATAGTAAATTTTTCAAAAATAATTTTTTACTGTCGCAAATTTTAAATACGCCCAGGATTGCTTTTTCTATAGTAAATTTTTCAAAAAATAAGTTTTTGCTGTCGCAAATTTTAAATACGCCGAGGATTGCCTTTTCTATAGTAAATTTTTCAAAAAATAATTTTTTACTGTCGCAAATTTTAAATACGCCCAGGATTGCATTTTCTATAGTAAATTTTTCAAAAATAATTTTTTACTGTCGCAAATTTTAAATACGCCGAGGATTGCCTTTTCTATAGTAAATTTTTCAAAAATAATTTTTTAGTGTCGGAAATTTTAAATACGCCGAGGATTGCCTTTTCTATAGTAAATTTTTCAAAAAATAATTTTTTACTGTCGCAAATTTTAAATACGCCGAGGATTGCCTTTTCTATAGTAAATTTTTCAAAAAATAACATTTTACTGTCGCAAATTTTAAAAACGTCGAGGATTGCCTTTGCTATAGTAAACTTTTCAAAAAATAATTTTTTATTGTCGCAAATTTTAAATACGCCGAGGATTGCCTTTCTATAGTAAATTTTTTACTGTCGCAAATTTTAAATACGCCGAGGATTGCCTTTTCTATAGTAAATTTTTCAAAAAATAATTTTTTACTGTCGCAAATTTTAAATACACCCAGGATTGCCTTTTCTATAGTAAATTTTTCAAAAAATAAGTTTTTGCTGTCGCAAATTTTAAATACGCCGAGGATTGCCTTTTCTATAGTAAATTTTTCAAAAAATAATTTTTTACTGTCGCAAATTTTAAATACGCCCAGGATTGCCTTTTCTATAGTAAATTTTCAAAAAATAATTTTTTATTGTCGCAAATTTTAAATACGCCGAGGATTGCATTTTCTATAATAAATTTTTCAAAAAATAATTCTTTACTGTCGCAAATTTTAAATACGCCGAGGATTAGCTTTTCTATAGTAAATTTTTCAAAAAATAATTTTTTGCTGTCGCAAATTTTAAAAACGTCGAGGATTGCCTTTTCTATAGTAAATTTTTCAAAAAATAATTTTTTACTGTAGCAAATTTTAAATACGCCGAGGATTGCCTTTTCTATAGTAAATTTTTCAAAAAATAAGTTTTTGCTGTCGCAAATTTTAAATACGCCGAGGATTGCCTTTTCTATAGTAAATTTTTCAAAGAATAATTTTTTATTGTCGCAAATTTTAAATACGCCCAGGATTGTCTTTTCTATAGTAAATTTTCAAAAAATAATTTTTTATTGTCGCAAATTTTAAATACGCCGAGGATTGCATTTTCTATAGTAAATTTTTCAAAAAATAATTTTTTACTGTCGCAAATTTTAAATACGCCGAGGATTGCCTTTTCTATAGTAAATTTTTCAAAAAATAATTTTTTACTGTCGGAAATTTTAAATACGCCGAGGATTGCCTTTTCTATAGTAAATTTTTCAAAAAATAATTTTTTACTGTCGGAAATTTTAAATACGCCGAGTATTGCCTTTTCTATAGTAAATTTTTCAAAAAATAATTTTTTATTGTCGCAAATTTTAAATACGCCGAGGATTGCATTTTCTATAGTAAATTTTTCAAAAAATAATTTTTTACTGTCGCAAATTTGAAATACGCCCAGGATTGCCTTTTCTATAGTAAATTTTTCAAAAAATAATTTTTTACTGTCGGAAATTTTAAATACGCCGAGGATTGCGTTTTCTATAGTAAATTTTTCAAAAAATAATTTTTTACTGTCGGAAATTTTAAATACGCCGAGTATTGCCTTTTCTATAGTAAATTTTTCAAAAAATAATTTTTTACTGTCGCAAATTTTAAATACGCCGAGGATTGCCTTTTCTATAGTAAATTTTTCAAAAAATAATTTTTTACTGTCGGAAATTTTAAATACGCCGAGGATTGCATTTTCTATAGTAAATTTTTCAAAACATAATTTTTCACTGTCGCAAATTTTAAATACGCCGAGGATTGCCTTTTCTATAGTAAATTTTTCAAAAAATAACATTTTACTGTCGCAAATTTTAAAAACGTCGAGGATTGCCTTTTCTATAGTAAATTTTTCAAAAAATAATTTTTTACTGTAGCAAATTTTAAATACGCCGAGGATTGCATTTTCTATAGTAAATTTTTCAAAAAATAATTTTTTATTGTCGCAAATTTTAAATACGCCGAGTATTGCCTTTTCTATAGTAAATTTTTCAAAAAATAATTTTTTATTGTCGCAAATTTTAAATACGCCGAGGATTGCATTTTCTGTAGTAAATTTTTCAAAAAATAATTTTTTACTGTCGCAAATTTGAAATACGCCCAGGATTGCCTTTTCTATAGTAAATTTTTCAAAAAATAATTTTTTACTGTCGGAAATTTTAAATACGCCGAGGATTGCCTTTTCAATAGTAAATTTTTTACTGTCGGAAATTTTAAATACGCCGAGTATTGCCTTTTCTATAGTAAATTTTTCAAAAAATAATTTTTTACTGTCGCAAATTTTAAATACGCCGAGGATTGCCTTTTCTATAGTAAATCTTTCAAAAAATAATTTTTTACTGTCGGAAATTTTAAATACGCCGAGGATTGCATTTTCTATAGTAAATTTTTAAAAAAATAATTTTTCACTGTCGCAAATTTTAAATACGCCGAGGATTGCCTTTTCTATAGTAAATTTTTCAAAAAATAACATTTTACTGTCGCAAATTTTAAAAACGTCGAGGATTGCCTTTTCTATAGTAAATTTTTCAAAAAATAATTTTTTACTGTCGCAAATTTGAAATACGCCCAGGATTGCCTTTTCTATAGTAAATTTTTCAAAAAATAATTTTTTACTGTCGGAAATTTTAAATACGCCGAGGATTGCATTTTCTATAGTAAATTTTTAAAAAAATAATTTTTCACTGTCGCAAATTTTAAATACGCCGAGTATTGCCTTTTCTATAGTAAATTTTTCAAAAAATAATTTTTTATTGTCGCAAATTTTAAATACGCCGAGGATTGCATTTTCTATAGTAAATTTTTCAAAAAATAATTTTTTACTGTCGCAAATTTGAAATACGCCCAGGATTGCCTTTTCTATAGTAAATTTTTCAAAAAATAATTTTTTACTGTCGGAAATTTTAAATACGCCGAGGATTGCCTTTTCTATAGTAAATTTTTCAAAAAATAATTTTTTACTGTCGGAAATTTTAAATACGCCGAGTATTGCCTTTTCTATAGTAAATTTTTCAAAAAATAATTTTTTACTGTCGCAAATTTTAAATACGCCGAGGATTGCCTTTTCTATAGTAAATTTTTCAAAAAATAATTTTTTACTGTCGGAAATTTTAAATACGCCGAGGATTGCATTTTCTATAGTAAATTTTTAAAAAAATAATTTTTCACTGTCGCAAATTTTAAATACGCCGAGGATTGCCTTTTCTATAGTAAATTTTTCAAAAAATAACATTTTACTGTCGCAAATTTTAAAAACGTCGAGTATTGCCTTTTCTATAGTAAATTTTTCAAAAAATAATTTTTTACTGTCGCAAATTTTAAATACGCCGAGGATTGCCTTTTCTATAGTAAATTTTTCAAAAAATAATTTTTTACTGTCGGAAATTTTAAATACGCCGAGGATTGCATTTTCTATAGTAAATTTTTAAAAAAATAATTTTTCACTATCGCAAATTTTAAATACGCCGAGGATTGCCTTTTCTATAGTAAATTTTTCAAAAAATAACATTTTACTGTCGCAAATTTTAAAAACGTCGAGGATTGCCTTTTCTATAGTAAATTTTTCAAAAAATAATTTTTTACTGTCACAAATTTTAAATACGCCGAGGATTGCCTTTTCTATAGTAAATTTTTCAAAAAATAATTTTTTACTGTCGCAAATTTTAAAAACTTCGAGGATTGCCTTTTCTATAGTAAATTTTTCAAAAAATAATTTTTTATTGTCGCAAATTTTAAATACGCCCAGGATTGCCTATTCTATAGTAAATTTTTCAAAAAATAAGTTTTTGCTGTCGCAAATTTTAAATACGCCGAGGATTGCCTTTTCTATAGTAAATTTTTCAAAAAATAATTTTTTACTGTCGCAAATTTTAAATACGCCCAGGATTGCCTTTTCTATAGTAAATTTTCAAAAAATAATTTTTTATTGTCGCAAATTTTAAATACGCCGAGGATTGCATTTTCTATAGTAAATTTTTCAAAAAATAATTTTTTACTGTCGCAAATTTTAAATACGCCGAGGATTGCCTTTTCTATAGTAAATTTTTCCAAAAATAATTTTTTATTGTCGGAAATTTTAAATACGCCGAGGACTGCCTTTTCTATAGTAAATTTTTCAAAAAATAATTTTTTACTGTCGCAAATTTTAAATACGCCGAGGATTGCCTTTGCTATAGTAAATTTTTCAAAAAATAATTTTTTACTGTCGGATATTTTAAATACGCCGAGGATTGCCTATTCTATAGTAAATTTTTCAAAAAATAATTTTTTACTGTCGCAAATTTTAAATACGCCCAGGATTGCCTTTTCTATAGTAAATTTTCAAAAAATAATTTTTTATTGTCGCAAATTTTAAATACGCCGAGGATTGCATTTTCTATAGTAAATTTTTCAAAAAATAATTTTTTACTGTCGCAAATTTTAAATACGCCGAGGATTGCCTTTTCTATAGTAAATTTTTCCAAAAATAATTTTTTATTGTCGGAAATTTTAAATACGCCGAGGACTGCCTTTTCTATAGTAAATTTTTCAAAAAATAATTTTTTACTGTCGCAAATTTTAAATACGCCGAGGATTGCCTATTCTATAGTAAATTTTTCAAAAAATAAGTTTTTGCTGTCGCAAATTTTAAATACGCCGAGGATTGCCTTTTCTATAGTAAATTTTTCAAAAAATGATTTTTTACTGTCGCAAATTTTAAATACGCCCAGGATTGCCTTTTCTATAGTAAATTTTCAAAAAATTATTTTTTATTGTCGCAAATTTTAAATACGCCGAGGATTGCATTTTCTATAGTAAATTTTTCAAAAAATAATTTTTTACTGTCGCAAATTTTAAAAACGTCGATGATTGCCTTTTCTATAGTAAATTCTTCAAAAAATAATTTTTTACTATAGCAAATTTTAAATACGCCGAGGATTGCCTTTTCTATAGTAAATTTTT
>CAWUPM010000932.1:51302-105834 GCA_963924295.1 Dioctria rufipes
GGAAAAGGGGAAAAGGCAATCCTCGGCGTATTTAAAATTTGCGACAGTAAAAAATTATTTTTTGAAAAATTTACTATAGAAAAGGCAATCCTCGGCGTATTTAAAATTTGCGACAGTAAAAAATTATTTTTTGAAAAATTTACTATAGAAAAGGCAATCCTCGGCGTATTTAAAATTTGCGACAATAAAAAATTATTTTTTGAAAAATTTACTATAGAAAATGCAATCCTCGGCGTATTTAAAATTTGCGACAGTAAAAAATAATTTTTTGAAAAATTTACTATAGAAAAGGCAATCCTCTATTTAAAATTTGCGACAATAAAAAATTATTTTTTGAAAAATTTACTATAGAAAATGCAATCCTGGGCGTATTTAAAATTTGCGACAGTAAAAAATTATTTTTTGAAAAATTTACTATAGAAAAGGCAATCCTCGACGTTTTTAAAATTTGCGACAGTAAAAAAATTATTTTTTGAAAAATTTACTATAGAAAATGCAATTCTCGGCGTATTTAAAATTTGCGACAATAAAAAATTATTTTTTGAAAATTTACTATAGAAAATGCAATCCTCGGCGTATTTAAAATTTGCGACAATAAAAAATTATTTTTTGAAAATTTACTATAGAAAAGGCAATCCTGGGCGTATTTAAAATTTGCGACAGTAAAATATAATTTTTTGAAAAATTTACTATAGAAAAGGCAATCCTCGACGTTTTTAAAATTTGAGACAGTAAAAAATTATTTTTTGAAAATTTACTATAGAAAATGCAATCCTCGGCGTATTTAAAATTTGCGACAATAAAAAAATTATTTTTGAAAATTTATTATAAAAAAGGCAATCCTGGGCGTATTTAAAATTTGCGACAGTAAAAAATTATTTTTGAAAAATTTACTATAGAAAATGCAATCCTCGGCGTATTTAAAATTTGCGACAATAAAAAATTATTTTTTGAAAAATTTACTATAGAAAAGGCAATCCTCGGCGTATTTAAAATTTGCTACAGTAAAAAATTATTTTTTGAAAATTTACTATAGAAAATGCAATCCTCGGCGTATTAAAATTTGCGACAATAAAAAATTATTTTTTGAAAATTTACTATAGAAAAGGCAATCCTGGGCGTATTTAAAATTTGCGACAGTAAAAAATTATTTTTTGAAAAATTTACTATAGAAAATGCAATCCTCGGCGTATTTAAACTTGCGACAATAAAATATTATTTTTTGAAAAATTTACTATAGAAAAGACAATCCTCGGCGTATTTAAAATTTGCTACAGTAAAAAATTATTTTTTGAAAAATTTACTATACAAAAGGCAATCCTCGACGTTTTTAAAATTTGCGACAGTAAAAAATTATTTTTTGAAAAATTTACTATAGAAAATGCAATCCTCGGCGTATTTAAAATTTGCGACAATAAAAATTATTTTTTGAAAACTTACTATAGAAAATGCAATCCTCGGCGTATTTAAAATTTGCGACAATAAAAAATTATTTTTTGAAAAATTTACTATAGAAAAGGCAATCCTCGGCGTATTTAAAATTTGCGACAGTAAAAAATTATTTTTTGAAAAATTTACTATAGAAAAGGCAATCCTCGGCGTATTTAAAATCTGCGACAGTAAAAAATTATTTTTTGAAAAATTTACTATAGAAAATGCAATCCTCGGCGTATTTAAAATTTGCGACAATAAAAAATTATTTTTTGAAAAATTTACTATAGAAAAGGCAATCCTGGGCGTATTTAAAATTTGCGACAGTAAAAAATTATTTTTTGAAAAATTTACTATAGAAAATGCAATCCTCGGCGTATTTAAAATTTGCGACAATAAAAAATTATTTTTTGAAAAATTTACTATAGAAAAGGCAATCCTCGGCGTATTTAAAATTTGCGACAGTAAAAAATTATTTTTTGAAAAATTTACTATAGAAAAGGCAATCTTCGGCGTATTTAAAATATGCGACAGTAAAAAATTATCTTTTGAAAAATTTACTATGGAAAAGGCAATCCTCGGCGTATTTAAAATTTGCGACAGTAAAAAATTATTTTTTGAAAAATTTACTATAGAAAAGGCAATCCTCGGCGTATTTAAAATTTGCGACAGTAAAAATTATTTTTTGAAAAATTTACTATGGAAAAGGCAATCCTCGGCGTATTTAAATTTGCGACAGTAAAAAATTATTTTTTGAAAAATTTACTATAGAAAAGGCAATCCTGGGCGTATTTTAAAATTTGCGACAGTAAAAAACTATTTTTGAAAAATTTACTATAGAAAAGGCAATCCTCGGCGTATTTAAAATTTGCGATAGTAAAAAATTATTTTTTGAAAAATTTACTATAGAATATGCAATCCTCGGCGTATTTAAAATTTGCGACAATAAAAAATTATTTTTGAAAATTTGCTATAGAAAATGCAATCCTCGGCGTATTTAAAATTTGCGACAATAAAAAATTATTTTTTGAAAATTTACTATAGAAAAGGCAATCCTGGGCGTATTTAAAATTTGCGACAGTAAAATATTATTTTTTGAAAAATTTACTATAGAAAAGGCAATCCACGACGTTTTAAAATTTGCGACAGTAAAAAAATTATTTTTTGAAAAATTTACTATGGAAAAGGCAATCCTCGGCGTATTTAAAATTTGCGACAGTAAAAATTTATTTTTTGAAAAATTTACTATAGAAAAGGCAATCCTCGGCGTATTTAAAATTTGCGACAGTAAAAAAATATTTTTTGAAAAATTTACTATAGAAAAGGCAATCCTCGGCGTATTTAAAATTTGCGACAATAAAAAATTATTTTTTGAAAAATTTACTATAGAAAAGGCAATCCTCGGCGTATTTAAAATTTGCTACAGTAAAAAATTATTTTGTGAAAAATTTACTATAGAAAAGGCAATCCTCGACGTTTTTAAAATTTGCGACAGTAAAAAATTATTTTTTGAAAAATTTACTATAGAAAATGCAATCCTCGGCGTATTTAAAATTGCGACAATAAAAAATTATTTTTTGAAAACTTACTATAGAAAATGCAATCCTCGGCGTATTTAAAATTTGCGACAAATAAAAAATTATTTTTTGAAAAATTTACTATAGAAAAGCAATCCTCGGCGTATTTAAAATTTGCGACAGTAAAAAATTATTTTTTGAAAAATTTACTATAGAAAAGGCAATCCTCGGCGTATTTAAAATTTGCGACAGTAAAAAATTATTTTTTGAAAAATTTACTATAGAAAAGGCAATCCTGGGCGTATTTAAAATTTGCGACAGTAAAAAATTATTTTTTGAAAAATTTACTATAGAAAATGCAATCCTCGGCGTATTTAAAATTTGCGACAATAAAAAATTATTGTTTTGAAAAATTTACTATAGAAAAGGCAATCCTCGGCGTATTTAAAATTTGCGACAGTAAAAAATTATTTTTTGAAAAATTTACTATAGAAAAGGCAATCTTCGGCGTATTTAAAATTTGCGACAGTAAAAAATTATCTTTTGAAAAATTTACTATGGAAAAGGCAATCCTCGGCGTATTTAAATTTGCGACAGTAAAAAATTATTTTTTGAAAAATTTACTATAGAAAAGGCAATCCTCGGCGTATTTAAAATTTGCGACAGTAAAAAATTATTTTTTGAAAAATTTACTATGGAAAAGGCAATCCTCGGCGTATTTAAAATTTGCGACAGTAAAAAATTATTTTTTGAAAAATTTACTATAGAAAAGGCAATCCTGGGCGTATTTAAAATTTGCGACAGTAAAAAATTATTTTTTGAAAAATTTACTATAGAAAAGGCAATCCTCGGCGTATTTAAAATTTGCGATAGTAAAAAATTATTTTTTGAAAAATTTACTATAGAATATGCAATCCTCGGCGTATTTAAAATTTGCGACAATAAAAAATTATTTTTTGAAAATTTGCTATAGAAAATGCAATCCTCGGCGTATTTAAAATTTGCGACAATAAAAAATTATTTTTTGAAAATTTACTATAGAAAAGGCAATCCTGGGCGTATTTAAAATTTGCGACAGTAAAATATTATTTTTTGAAAAATTTACTATAGAAAAGGCAATCCACGACGTTTTTAAAATTTGCGACAGTAAAAAATTATTTTTTGAAAAATTTACTATGGAAAAGGCAATCCTCGGCGTATTTAAAATTTGCGACAGTAAAAAATTATTTTTTGAAAAATTTACTATAGAAAAGGCAATCCTCGGCGTATTTAAAATTTCCGACAGTAAAAAATTATTTTTTGAAAAATTTACTATAGAAAAGGCAATCCTCGGCGTATTTAAAATTTGCGATAGTAAAAAATTATTTTTTGAAAAATTTACTATAGAATATGCAATCCTCGGCGTATTTAAAATTTGCGACAATAAAAAATAATTTTTTGAAAATTTACTATAGAAAATGCAATCCTCGGCGTATTTAAAATTTGCGACAATAAAAAATTATTTTTTGAAAATTTACTATAGAAAAGGCAATCCTGGGCGTATTTAAAATTTGCGACAGTAAAATATTATTTTTTGAAAAATTTACTATAGAAAAGGCAATCCTCGACGTTTTTAAAATTTGCGACAATAAAAAATTATTTTTTGAAAAATTTACTATAGAAAATGCAATCCTCGGCGTATTTAAAATTTGCTACAGTAAAAAATTATTTTTTGAAAATTTTAATATAGAAAATGCAATCCTCGGCGTATTTAAAATTTGCGACAATAAAAAATTATTTTTTGAAAATTTACTATAGAAAAGGCAATCCTGGGCGTATTTAAAATTTGCGACAGTAAAAAATTATTTTTTGAAAAATTTACTATAGAAAAGGCAATCCTCGGCGTATTTAAAATTTGCGACAGCAAAAACTTATTTTTTGAAAAATTTACTATAGAAAAGGCAATCCTGGGCGTATTTAAAATTTGCGACAGTAAAAAATTATTTTTTGAAAAATTTACTATAGAAAAGGCAATCCTCGACGTTTTTAAAATTTGCGACAGTAAAAAATTATTTTTTGAAAAATTTACTATAGAAAATGCAATCCTCGGCGTATTTAAAATTTTCGACAATAAAAAATTATTTTTTGAAAATTTACTATAGAAAAGGCAATCCTGGGCGTATTTAAAATTTGCTACAGTAAAAAATAATTTTTTGTAAAATTTACTATAGAAAATGCAATCCTCGGCGTATTTAAAATTTGCGACAATAAAAAATTATTTTTTGAAAAATTTACTATAGAAAAGGCAATCCTCGGCGTATTTAAAATTTGCTACAGTAAAAAATTATTTTTTGAAAAATTTACTATAGAAAAGGCAATCCTCGACGTTTTTAAAATTTGCGACAGCAAAAAATTATTTTTTGAAAAATTTACTATGGAAAAGGCAATCCTCGGCGTATTTAAAATTTGCGACAGTAAAAATTTATTTTTTGAAAAATTTACTATAGAAAAGGCAATCCTCGGCGTATTTAAAATTTGCGACAGTAAAAAAATATTTTTTGAAAAATTTACTATAGAAAAGGCAATCCTCGGCGTATTTAAAATTTGCGACAATAAAAAATTATTTTTTGAAAAATTTACTATAGAAAATGCAGTCCTCGGCGTATTTAAAATTTGCTACAGTAAAAAATTATTTTTGAAAAATTTACTATAGAAAAGGCAATCCTCGGCGTATTTAAAATTTGCTACAGTAAAAAATTATTTTTTGAAAAATTTACTATAGAAAAGGCAATCCTCGACGTTTTTAAAATTTGCGACAGTAAAAAATTATTTTTTGAAAAATTTACTATAGAAAATGCAATCCTCGGCGTATTAAAATTTGCGACAATAAAAAATTATTTTTTGAAAATTTACTATAGAAAATGCAATCCTCGGCGTATCTAAAATTTGCGACAATAAAAAATTATTTTTGAAAATTTACTATAGAAAAGGCAATCCTGGGCGTATTTAAAATTTGCGAAAGTAAAAAATTATTTTTTGAAAAATTTACTATAGAAAAGGCAATCCTCGGCGTATTTAAAATTTGCGACAGTAAAAAATTATTTTTTGAAAAATTTACTATAGAAAAGGCAATACTCGGCGTATTTAAAATTTGCGACAGTAAAAAATTATTTTTTGAAAAATTTACTATAGAAAAGGCAATCCTCGGCGTATTTAAAATTTGCGACAATAAAAAATTATTTTTTGAAAAATTTACTATAGAAAATGCAATCCTCGGCGTATTTAAAATTTGCGACAGTAAAAAATAATTTTTTGAAAAATTTACTATAGAAAAGGCAATCCTCGGCGTATTTAAAATTTGCGACAATAAAAAATTATTTTTTGAAAAATTTACTATAGAAAATGCAATCCTGGGCGTATTTAAAATTTGCGACAGTAAAAAATTATTTTTTGAAAAATTTACTATAGAAAAGGCAATCCTCGACGTTTTTAAAATTTGCGACAGTAAAAAATTATTTTTTGAAAAATTTACTATAGAAAATGCAATTCTCGGCGTATTTAAAATTTGCGACAATAAAAAATTATTTTTTGAAAATTTACTATAGAAAATGCAATCCTCGGCGTATTTAAAATTTGCGACAATAAAAAATTATTTTTTGAAAATTTACTATAGAAAAGGCAATCCTGGGCGTATTTAAAATTTGCGACAGTAAAATATTATTTTTTGAAAAATTTACTGTAGAAAAGGCAATCCTCGACGTTTTTAAAATTTGAGACAGTAAAAAATTATTTTTTGAAAAATTTACTATAGAAAATGCAATCCTCGGCGTATTTAAAATTTGCGACAATAAAAAATTATTTTTTGAAAATTTACTATAAAAAAGGCAATCCTGGGCGTATTTAAAATTTGCGGCAGTAAAAAATTATTTTTTGAAAAATTTACTATAGAAAATGCAATCCTCGGCGTATTTAAAATTTGCGACAATAAAAAATTATTTTTTGAAAAATTTACTATAGAAAAGGCAATCCTCGGCGTATTTAAAATTTGCTACAGTAAAAAATTATTTTTTGAAAAATTTACTATAGAAAATGCAATCCTCGGCGTATTTAAAATTTGCGACAATAAAAAATTATTTTTTGAAAATTTACTATAGAAAAGGCAATCCTGGGCGTATTTAAAATTTGCGACAGTAAAAAATTATTTTTTGAAAAATTTACTATAGAAAATGCAATCCTCGGCGTATTTAAAACTTGCGACAATAAAAAATTATTTTTTGAAAAATTTACTATAGAAAAGACAATCCTCGGCGTATTTAAAATTTGCTACAGTAAAAAATTATTTTTTGAAAAATTTACTATACAAAAGGCAATCCTCGACGTTTTTAAAATTTGCGACAGTAAAAAATTATTTTTTGAAAAATTTACTATAGAAAATGCAATCCTCGGCGTATTTAAAATTTGCGACAATAAAAAATTATTTTTTGAAAACTTACTATAGAAAATGCAATCCTCGGCGTATTTAAAATTTGCGACAATAAAAAATTATTTTTTGAAAAATTTACTATAGAAAAGGCAATCCTCGGCGTATTTAAAATTTGCGACAGTAAAAAATTATTTTTTGAAAAATTTACTATAGAAAAGGCAATCCTCGGCGTATTTAAAATTTGCGACAGTAAAAAATTATTTTTTGAAAAATTTACTATAGAAAATGCAATCCTCGGCGTATTTAAAATTTGCGACAATAAAAAATTATTTTTTGAAAAATTTACTATAGAAAAGGCAATCCTGGGCGTATTTAAAATTTGCGACAGTAAAAAATTATTTTTTGAAAAATTTACTATAGAAAATGCAATCCTCGGCGTATTTAAAATTTGCGACAATAAAAAATTATTTTTTGAAAAATTTACTATAGAAAAGGCAATCCTCGGCGTATTTAAAATTTGCGACAGTAAAAAATTATTTTTTGAAAAATTTACTATAGAAAAGGCAATCTTCGGCGTATTTAAAATATGCGACAGTAAAAAATTATCTTTTGAAAAATTTACTATGGAAAAGGCAATCCTCGGCGTATTTAAAATTTGCGACAGTAAAAAATTATTTTTTGAAAAATTTACTATAGAAAAGGCAATCCTCGGCGTATTTAAAATTTGCGACAGTAAAAAATTATTTTTTGAAAAATTTACTATGGAAAAGGCAATCCTCGGCGTATTTAAAATTTGCGACAATAAAAAATTATTTTTTGAAAAATTTACTATAGAAAAGGCAATCCTGGGCGTATTTAAAATTTGCGACAGTAAAAAAATTATTTTTTGAAAAATTTACTATAGAAAAGGCAATCCTCGGCGTATTTAAAATTTGCGATAGTAAAAAATTATTTTTTGAAAAATTTACTATAGAATATGCAATCCTCGGCGTATTTAAAATTTGCGACAATAAAAAATTATTTTTTGAAAATTTGCTATAGAAAATGCAATCCTCGGCGTATTTAAAATTTGCGACAATAAAAAATTATTTTTTGAAAATTTACTATAGAAAAGGCAATCCTGGGCGTATTTAAAATTTGCGACAGTAAAATATTATTTTTTGAAAAATTTACTATAGAAAAGGCAATCCACGACGTTTTTAAAATTTGCGACAGTAAAAAATTATTTTTTGAAAAATTTACTATGGAAAAGGCAATCCTCGGCGTATTTAAAATTTGCGACAGTAAAAAATTATTTTTTGAAAAATTTACTATAGAAAAGGCAATCCTCGGCGTATTTAAAATTTCCGACAGTAAAAAATTATTTTTTGAAAAATTTACTATAGAAAAGGCAATCCTCGGCGTATTTAAAATTTGCGATAGTAAAAAATTATTTTTTGAAAAATTTACTATAGAATATGCAATCCTCGGCGTATTTAAAATTTGCGACAATAAAAAATAATTTTTTGAAAATTTACTATAGAAAATGCAATCCTCGGCGTATTTAAAATTTGCGACAATAAAAAATTATTTTTTGAAAATTTACTATAGAAAAGGCAATCCTGGGCGTATTTAAAATTTGCGACAGTAAAATATTATTTTTTGAAAAATTTACTATAGAAAAGGCAATCCTCGAAGTTTTTAAAATTTGCGACAATAAAAAATTATTTTTTGAAAAATTTACTATAGAAAATGCAATCCTCGGCGTATTTAAAATTTGCTACAGTAAAAAATTATTTTTTGAAAATTTTAATATAGAAAATGCAATCCTCGGCGTATTTAAAATTTGCGACAATAAAAAATTATTTTTTGAAAATTTACTATAGAAAAGGCAATCCTGGGCGTATTTAAAATTTGCGACAGTAAAAAATTATTTTTGAAAAATTTACTATAGAAAAGGCAATCCTCGGCGTATTTAAAATTTGCGACAGCAAAAACTTATTTTTTGAAAAATTTACTATAGAAAAGGCAATCCTGGGCGTATTTAAAATTTGCGACAGTAAAAAATTATTTTTTGAAAAATTTACTATAGAAAAGGCAATCCTCGACGTTTTTAAAATTTGCGACAGTAAAAAATTATTTTTTGAAAAATTTACTATAGAAAATGCAATCCTCGGCGTATTTAAAATTTGCGACAATAAAAAATTATTTTTTGAAAATTTACTATAGAAAAGGCAATCCTGGGCGTATTTAAAATTTGCGACAGTAAAAAATAATTTTTTGTAAAATTTACTATAGAAAATGCAATCCTCGGCGTATTTAAAATTTGCGACAATAAAAAATTATTTTTTGAAAAATTTACTATAGAAAAGGCAATCCTCGGCGTATTTAAAATTTGCTACAGTAAAAAATTATTTTTTGAAAAATTTACTATAGAAAAGGCAATCCTCGACGTTTTTAAAATTTGCGACAGCAAAAAATTATTTTTTGAAAAATTTACTATGGAAAAGGCAATCCTCGGCGTATTTAAAATCGACAGTAAAAATTTATTTTTTGAAAAATTTACTATAGAAAAGGCAATCCTCGGCGTATTTAAAATTTGCGACAGTAAAAAATAATTTTTTGTAAAATTTACTATAGAAAATGCAATTCTCGGCGTATTTAAAATTTGCGACAATAAAAAATTATTTTTTGAAAATTTACTATAGAAAATGCAATCCTCGGCGTATTTAAAATTTGCGACAATAAAAAATTATTTTTTGAAAATTTACTATAGAAAAGGCAATCCTGGGCGTATTTAAAATTTGCGACAGTAAAATATTATTTTTTGAAAAATTTACTATAGAAAAGGCAATCCTCGACGTTTTTAAAATTTGAGACAGTAAAAAATTATTTTTTGAAAAATTTACTATAGAAAATGCAATCCTCGGCGTATTTAAAATTTGCGACAATAAAAAATTATTTTTTGAAAATTTACTATAAAAAAGGCAATCCTGGGCGTATTTAAAATTTGCGACAGTAAATTTTTCAAAAAATAATTTTTTACTGTCGCAAATTTTAAAAACGTCGATGATTGCCTTTTCTATAGTAAATTCTTCAAAAAATAATTTTTTACTGTAGCAAATTTTAAATACGCCGAGGATTGCCTTTTCTATAGTTAATTTTTCAAAAAATAATTTTTTATTGTCGCAAATTTTAAATACGCCGAGGATTGCATTTTCTATATTAAATTTTTCAAAAAATAATTTTTTACTGTCGCAAATTTTAAATACGCCCAGGATTGCCTTTTCTATAGTAAATTTTTCAAAAAATAATTTTTTACTGTCGCAAATTTTAAATACGCCCAGGATTGTCTTTTCTATAGTAAATTTTCAAAAAATAATTTTTTATTGTCGCAAATTTTAAATACGCCGAGGATTGCATTTTCTATAGTAAATTTTTCAAAAGATAATTTTTTACTGTCGCAAATTTTAAACACGCCGAGGATTGCCTTTTCTATAGTAAATTTTTCAAAAAATAATTTTTTACTGTCGGAAATTTTAAATACGCCGAGGATTGCCTTTTCTATAGTAAATTTTTCAAAAAATAATTTTTTACTGTCGGAAATTTTAAATACGCCGAGTATTGCCTTTTCTATAGTAAATTTTTCAAAAAATAATTTTTTATTGTCGCAAATTTTAAATACGCCGAGGATTGCATTTTCTATAGTAAATTTTTCAAAAAATAATTTTTTACTGTCGCAAATTTGAAATACGCCCAGGATTGCCTTTTCTATAGTAAATTTTTCAAAAAATAATTTTTTACTGTCGGAAATTTTAAATACGCCGAGGATTGCCTTTTCTATAGTAAATTTTTCAAAAAATAATTTTTTACTGTCGGAAATTTTAAATACGCCGAGTATTGCCTTTTCTATAGTAAATTTTTCAAAAAATAATTTTTTACTGTCGCAAATTTTAAATACCGCCGAGGATTGCCTTTTCCATAGTAAATTTTTCAAAAAATAATTTTTTGCTGTCGCAAATTTTAAATACGCCCAGGATTGTCTTTTCTATAGTAAATTTTCAAAAAATAATTTTTTATTGTCGCAAATTTTAAATACGCCGAGGATTGCATTTTCTATAGTAAATTTTTCAAAAAATAATTTTTTACTGTCGCAAATTTTAAATACGCCGAGGATTGCCTTTTCTATAGTAAATTTTTCAAAAAATAATTTTTTACTGTCGCAAATTTTAATACGCCGAGGATTGCATTTTCTATAGTAAATTTTTCAAAAAATAATTTTTTATTGTCGCAAATTTTAAATACGCCGAGGATTGCATTTTCTATAGTAAATTTTTCAAAAAATAATTTTTTACTGTCGGAAATTTTAAATACGCCGAGTATTGCCTTTTCTATAGTAAATTTTTCAAAAAATAATTTTTTACTGTCGCAAATTTTAAATACGCCGAGGATTGCCTTTTCCATAGTAAATTTTTCAAAAAATAATTTTTTGCTATCGCAAATTTTAAATAAGCCCAGGATTGTCTTTTCTATAGTAAATTTTCAAAAAATAATTTTTTATTGTCGCAAATTTTAAATACGCCGAGGATTGCATTTTCTATAGTAAATTTTTCAAAAAATAATTTTTTACTGTCGGAAATTTTAAAAACGTCGAGGATTGCCTTTTCTATAGTAAATTTTTCAAAAAACTATTTTTTACTGTAGCAAATTTTAAATACGCCGAGGATTGCATTTTCTATAGTAAATTTTTCAAAAAATAATTTTTTATTGTCGCAAATTTTAAATACGCCGAGGATTGCATTTTCTATAGTAAATTTTTCAAAAAATAATTTTTTACTGTCGCAAATTTTAAATACGCCCAGGATTGCCTTTTCTATAGTAAATTTTTCAAAAAATAAGTTTTTGCTGTCGCAAATTTTAAATACGCCGAGGATTGCCTTTTCTATAGTAAATTTTTCAAAAAATAATTTTTTACTGTCGCAAATTTTAAATACGCCGAGGATTGCATTTTCTATAGTAAATTTTTCAAAAAATAATTTTTTACTGTCGGAAATTTTAAATACGCCGAGTATTGCCTTTTCTATAGTAAATTTTTCAAAAAATAATTTTTTATTGTCGCAAATTTTAAATACGCCGAGGATTGCATTTTCTATAGTAAATTTTTCAAAAAATAATTTTTTACTGTCGCAAATTTTAAAAACGTCGATGATTGCCTTTTCTATAGTAAATTCTTCAAAAAATAATTTTTTACTGTAGCAAATTTTAAATACGCCGAGGATTGCCTTTTCTATAGTAAATTTTTCAAAAAATAATTTTTTATTGTCGCAAATTTTAAATACGCCGAGGATTGCATTTTCTATATTAAATTTTTCAAAAAATAATTTTTTACTGTCGCAAATTTTAAATACGCCCAGGATTGCCTTTTCTATAGTAAATTTTTCAAAAAATAAGTTTTTGCTGTCGCAAATTTTAAATACGCCGAGGATTGCCTTTTCTATAGTAAATTTTTCAAAAAATAATTTTTTACTGTCGCAAATTTTAAATACGCCCAGGATTGTCTTTTCTATAGTAAATTTTCAAAAAATAATTTTTTATTGTCGCAAATTTTAAATACGCCGAGGATTGCATTTTCTATAGTAAATTTTTCAAAAGATAATTTTTTACTGTCGCAAATTTTAAACACGCCGAGGATTGCCTTTTCTATAGTAAATTTTTCAAAAAATAATTTTTTACTGTCGGAAATTTTAAATACGCCGAGGATTGCCTTTTCTATAGTAAATTTTTCAAAAAATAATTTCTTACTGTCGGAAATTTTAAATACGCCGAGTATTGCCTTTTCTATAGTAAATTTTTCAAAAAATAATTTTTTATTGTCGCAAATTTTAAATACGCCGATGATTGCATTTTCTATAGTAAATTTTTCAAAAAATAATTTTTTACTGTCGCAAATTTGAAATACGCCCAGGATTGCCTTTTCTATAGTAAATTTTTTAAAAAATAATTTTTTACTGTCGGAAATTTTAAATACGCCGAGGATTGCCTTTTCTATAGTAAATTTTTCAAAAAATAATTTTTTACTGTCGGAAATTTTAAATACGCCGAGTATTGCCTTTTCTATAGTAAATTTTTCAAAAAATAATTTTTTACTGTCGCAAATTTTAAATACGCCGAGGATTGCCTTTTCCATAGTAAATTTTTCAAAAAATAATTTTTTGCTGTCGCAAATTTTAAATACGCCCAGGATTGTCTTTTCTATAGTAAATTTTCAAAAAATAATTTTTTATTGTCGCAAATTTTAAATACGCCGAGGATTGCATTTTCTATAGTAAATTTTTCAAAAAATAATTTTTTACTGTCGCAAATTTTAAATACGCCGAGGATTGCCTTTTCTATAGTAAATTTTTCAAAAAATAATTTTTTACTGTCGGAAATTTTAAATACGCCGAGGATTGCCTTTTCTATAGTAAATTTTTCAAAAAATAATTTTTTACTGTCGGAAATTTTAAATACGCCGAGGATTGCCTTTACTATAGTA
This sequence comes from Dioctria rufipes, assembly GCA_963924295.1. Lineage (NCBI taxonomy): Eukaryota > Metazoa > Arthropoda > Insecta > Diptera > Asilidae > Dioctria > Dioctria rufipes. Next base: position 65,167 of record CAWUPM010000932.1, read on the forward strand.
AGTTTTTCAAAAAATAACATTTTGCTATCGCAAATTTTAAATACGCCGAGGATTGCATTTTCTATAGTAAATTTTTCAAAAAATAATTTTTTACTGTCGCAAATTTTAAATACGCCGAGGATTGCCTTTTCTATAGTAAATTTTTCAAAAAATAATTTTTTACTGCCGGAAATTTTAAATACGCCGAGGATTGCCTTTTCTATAGTAAATTTTTCAAAAAATAATTTTTTACTGTCGGAAATTTTAAATACGCCGAGTATTGCCTTTTCTATAGTAAATCTTTCAAAAAATAATTTTTTACTGTCGGAAATTTTAAATACGCCGAGGATTGCATTTTCTATAGTAAATTTTTCAAAAAATAATTTTTTACTGTCGCAAATTTTAAATACGCCGAGGATTGCCTTTTCTATAGTATATTTTTCAAAAAATAATTTTTTACTGTCGCAAATTTTAAATACGCCGAGGATTGCCTTTTCTATAGTAAATTTTTCAAAAAATAACATTTTACTGTCGCAAATTTTAAATACGTCGAGGATTGCCTTTTCTATAGTAAATTTTTCAAAAAATAATTTTTTACTGTCGCAAATTTTAAATACGCCGAGGATTGCCTTTTCTATAGTAAATTTTTCAAAAAATAATTTTTTACTGTCGGAAATTTTAAATACGCCGAGGATTGCATTTTCTATAGTAAATTTTTCAAAAAATAATTTTTTACTGTCGCAAATTTTAAATACGCCGAGGATTGCCTTTTCTATAGTAAATTTTTCAAAAAATAATTTTTTACTGTCGCATATTTTAAATACGCCGAGGATTGCCTTTTCTATAGTAAATTTTTCAAAAAATAATTTTTTACTGTAGCAAATTTTAAATACGCCGAGGATTGCCTTTTCCATAGTAAATTTTTCAAACAATAATTTTTTGCTGTCGCAAATTTTAAATACGCCGAAGATTGCCTTTTCTATAGTAAATTTTTCAAAAAATAATTTTTTACTGTCGCAAATTTTAAATACGCCGAGGATTGCATTTTCTATAGTAAATTTTTCAAAAAATAATCTTTTATTGTCGCAAATTTTAAATACGCCGAGGATTGCATTTTCTATAGTAAATTTTTCAAAAAATAATTTTTTACTGTCGCAAATTTTAAATACGCCGAGGATTGCCTTTTCTATAGTAAATTTTTCAAAAAATAACATTTTACTGTCGCAAATTTTAAAAACGTCGAGGATTGCCTTTTCTATAGTAAATTTTTCAAAAAATTATTTTTTACTGTAGCAAATTTTAAATACGCCGAGGATTGCCTTTTCTATAGTAAATTTTTCAAAAAATAATTTTTTATTGTCGCAAATTTTAAATACGCCGAGGATTGCATTTTCTATAGTAAATTTTTCAAAAAATAATTTTTTACTGTCGCAAATTTTAAATACGCCCAGGATTGCCTTTTCTATAGTAAATTTTTCAAAAAATAATTTTTTACTGTCGCAAATTTTAAATACGCCGAGGATTGCCTTTTCCATAGTAAATCTTTCAAAAAATAATTTTTTACTGTCGCAAATTTTAAATACGCCGAGGATTGCCTTTTCTATAGTAAATTTTTCAAAAAATAATTTTTTAATGTCGCAAATTTTAAATATGCCGAGGATTGCCTTTTCCATAGTAAATTTTTCAAAAAATAATTTTTTGCTGTCGCAAATTTTATATACGCCAAAGATTGCCTTTTCTATAGTAAATTTTTCAAAAAATAATTTTTTTCTGTCGCAAATTTTAAATACGCCGAGGATTGCCTTTTCTATAGTAAATTTTTCAAAAAATAATTTTTTATTGTCGCAAATTTTAAATACGCCGAGGATTGCATTTTCTATAAAAAATTTTTCAAAAAATAATTTTTTACTGTCGCAAATTTTAAATACGCCGAGGATTGCCTTTTCTATAGTAAATTTTTCAAAAAATAGTTTTTTACTGTCGCAAATTTTAAAAACGTCGATGATTGCCTTTTCTATAGTAAATTCTTCAAAAAATAATTTTTTACTGTAGCAAATTTTAAATACGCCGAGGATTGCCTTTTCTATAGTAAATTTTTCAAAAAATAATTTTTTATTGTCGCAAATTTTAAATACGCCGAGCATTGCATTTTCTATATTAAATTTTTCAAAAAATAATTTTTTACTGTCGCAAATTTTATATACGCCAAAGATTGCCTTTTCTATAGTAAATTTTTCAAAAAATAATTTTTTACTGTCGGAAATTTTAAATACGTCGAGGATTGCCTTTTCTATAGTAAATTTTTCAAAAAATAATTTTTTATTGTCGCAAATTTTAAATACGCCGAGCATTGCATTTTCTATATTAAATTTTTCAAAAAATAATTTTTTACTGTCGCAAATTTTATATACGCCAAAGATTGCCTTTTCTATAGTAAATTTTTCAAAAAATAATTTTTTACTGTCGGAAATTTTAAATACGCCGAGGATTGCCTTTTCTATAGTAAATTTTTCAAAAAATAATTTTTTACTGTCGGAAATTTTAAATACGCCGAGTATTGCCTTTTCTATAGTAAATTTTTCAAAAAATAATTTTTTACTGTCGCAAATTTTAAATACGCCGAGGATTGCCTTTTCCATAGTAAATTTTTCAAAAAATAATTTTTTGCTGTCGGAAATTTTAAATACGTCGAGGATTGCCTTTTCTATAGTAAATTTTTCAAAAAATAATTTTTTATTGTCGCAAATTTTAAATACGCCGAGCATTGCATTTTCTATATTAAATTTTTCAAAAAATAATTTTTTACTGTCGCAAATTTTATATACGCCAAAGATTGCCTTTTCTATAGTAAATTTTTCAAAAAATAATTTTTTACTGTCGGAAATTTTAAATACGCCGAGGATTGCCTTTTCTATAGTAAATTTTTCAAAAAATAATTTTTTACTGTCGGAAATTTTAAATACGCCGAGTATTGCCTTTTCTATAGTAAATTTTTCAAAAAATAATTTTTTACTGTCGCAAATTTTAAATACGCCGAGGATTGCCTTTTCCATAGTAAATTTTTCAAAAAATAATTTTTTGCTGTCGCAAATTTTAAATACGCCCAGGATTGTCTTTTCTATAGTAAATTTTCAAAAAATAATTTTTTATTGTCGCAAATTTTAAATACGCCGAGGATTGCATTTTCTATAGTAAATTTTTCAAAAAATAATTTTTTACTGTCGCAAATTTTAAATACGCCGAGGATTGCCTTTTCTATAGTAAATTTTTCAAAAAATAATTTTTTACTGTCGGAAATTTTAAATACGCCGAGGATTGCCTTTTCTATAGTAAATTTTTCAAAAAATAATTTTTTACTGTCGGAAATTTTAAATACGCCGAGGATTGCCTTTACTATAGTAAATTTTTCAAAAAATAACATTTTGCTATCGCAAATTTTAAATACGCCGAGGATTGCCTTTTCTATAGTAAATTTTTCAAAAAATAATTTTTTACTGTCGCATATTTTAAATACGCCGAGGATTGCCTTTTCTATAGTAAATTTTTCAAAAAATAATTTTTTACTGTAGCAAATTTTAAATACGCCGAGGATTGCCTTTTCCATAGTAAATTTTTCAAAAAATAATTTTTTGCTGTCGCAAATTTTAAATACGCCGAAGATTGCCTTTTCTATAGTAAATTTTTCAAAAAATAATTTTTTACTGTCGCAAATTTTAAATACGCCGAGGATTGCATTTTCTATAGTAAATTTTTCAAAAAATAATTTTTTATTGTCGCAAATTTTAAATACGCCGAGGATTGCATTTTCTATAGTAAATTTTTCAAAAAATAATTTTTTACTGTCGCAAATTTTAAATACGCCGAGGATTGCCTTTTCTATAGTAAATTTTTCAAAAAATAACATTTTACTGTCGCAAATTTTAAAAACGTCGAGGATTGCCTTTTCTATAGTAAATTTTTCAAAAAATAATTTTTTACTGTAGCAAATTTTAAATACGCCGAGGATTGCCTTTTCTATAGTAAATTTTTCAAAAAATAATTTTTTATTGTCGCAAATTTTAAATACGCCGAGGATTGCATTTTCTATAGTAAATTTTTCAAAAAATAATTTTTTACTGTCGCAAATTTTAAATACGCCCAGGATTGCCTTTTCTATAGTAAATTTTTCAAAAAATAATTTTTTACTGTCGCAAATTTTAAATACGCCGAGGATTGCCTTTTCCATAGTAAATCTTTCAAAAAATAATTTTTTACTGTCGCAAATTTTAAATACGCCGAGGATTGCCTTTTCTATAGTAAATTTTTCAAAAAATAATTTTTTAATGTCGCAAATTTTAAATACGCCGAGGATTGCCTTTTCCATAGTAAATTTTTCAAAAAATAATTTTTTGCTGTCGCAAATTTTATATACGCCAAAGATTGCCTTTTCTATAGTAAATTTTTCAAAAAATAATTTTTTACTGTCGCAAATTTTAAATACGCCGAGGATTGCCTTTTCTATAGTAAATTTTTCAAAAAATAATTTTTTATTGTCGCAAATTTTAAATACGCCGAGGATTGCATTTTCTATAAAAAATTTTTCAAAAAATAATTTTTTACTGTCGCAAATTTTAAATACGCCGAGGATTGCCTTTTCTATAGTAAATTTTTCAAAAAATAATTTTTTACTGTCGCAAATTTTAAAAACGTCGATGATTGCCTTTTCTATAGTAAATTCTTCAAAAAATAATTTTTTACTGTAGCAAATTTTAAATACGCCGAGGATTGCCTTTTCTATAGTAAATTTTTCAAAAAATAATTTTTTATTGTCGCAAATTTTAAATACGCCGAGCATTGCATTTTCTATATTAAATTTTTCAAAAAATAATTTTTTACTGTCGCAAATTTTAAATACGCCCAGGATTGCCTTTTCTATAGTAAATTTTTCAAAAAATAAGTTTTTGCTGTCGCAAATTTTAAATACGCCGAGGATTGCCTTTTCTATAGTAAATTTTTCAAAAAATAATTTTTTACTGTCGGAAATTTTAAATACGCCGAGGATTGCCTTTTCTATAGTAAATTTTTCAAAAAATAATTTTTTACTGTCGGAAATTTTAAATACGCCGAGGATTGCCTTTTCTATAGTAAATTTTTCAAAAAATAATTTTTTACTGTCGCAAATTTTAAAAACGTCGATGATTGCCTTTTCTATAGTAAATTCTTCAAAAAATAATTTTTTACTGTAGCAAATTTTAAATACGCCGAGGATTGCCTTTTCTATAGTAAATTTTTCAAAAAATAATTTTTTATTGTCGCAAATTTTAAATACGCCGAGCATTGCATTTTCTATATTAAATTTTTCAAAAAATAATTTTTTACTGTCGCAAATTTTAAATACGCCCAGGATTGCCTTTTCTATAGTAAATTTTTCAAAAAATAAGTTTTTGCTGTCGCAAATTTTAAATACGCCGAGGATTGCCTTTTCTATAGTAAATTTTTCAAAAAATAATTTTTTACTGTCGCAAATTTTAAATACGCCCAGGATTGTCTTTTCTATAGTAAATTTAAAAAAAATAATTTTTTATTGTCGCAAATTTTAAATACGCCGAGGATTGCATTTTCTATAGTAAATTTTTCAAAAAATAATTTTTTACTGTCGCAAATTTTAAATACGCCGAGGATTGCCTTTTCTATAGTAAATTTTTCAAAAAATAATTTTTTACTGTCGGAAATTTTAAATACGCCGAGGATTGCATTTTCTATATTAAATTTTTCAAAAAATAATTTTTTACTGTCGCAAGTTTTAAAAACGTCGATGATTGCCTTTTCTATAGTAAATTTTTCAAAAAATAATTTTTTACTGTCGCAAATTTTAAAAACGTCGATGATTGCCTTTTCTATAGTAAATTCTTCAAAAAATAATTTTTTACTGTAGCAAATTTTAAATACGCCGAGGATTGCCTTTTCTATAGTAAATTTTTCAAAAAATAATTTTTTACTGTCGCAAATTTTAAATACGCCGAGGATTGCCTTTTCTATAGTAAATTTTTCAAAAAATAATTTTTTACTGTCGCAAATTTTAAAAACGTCGATGATTGCCTTTTCTATAGTAAATTCTTCAAAAAATAATTTTTTACTGTAGCAAATTTTAAATACGCCGAGGATTGCCTTTTCTATAGTAAATTTTTCAAAAAATAATTTTTTACTGTCGCAAATTTTAAAAACGTCGATGATTGCCTTTTCTATAGTAAATTCTTCAAAAAATAATTTTTTACTGTAGCAAATTTTAAATACGCCGAGGATTGCCTTTTCTATAGTAAATTTTTCAAAAAATAATTTTTTATTGTCGCAAATTTTAAATACGCCGAGCATTGCATTTTCTATATTAAATTTTTCAAAAAATAATTTTTTACTGTCGCAAATTTTAAATACGCCCAGGATTGCCTTTTCTATAGTAAATTTTTCAAAAAATATTTTTTAATTGTGGCAAATTTTAAATACGCCGAGGATTGCCTTTTCTATAGTAAATTTTTCAAAAAATAACATTTTACTGTCGCAAATTTTAAATACGTCGAGGATTGCCTTTTCTATAGTAAATTTTTCAAAAAATAATTTTTTACTGTAGCAAATTTTAAATACGCCGAGGATTGCATTTTCTATTGTAAATTTTTCAAAAAATAATTTTTTATTGTCGCAAATTTTAAATACGCCGAGGATTGCCTTTTCTATAGTAAATTTTTAAAAAAATAACATTTTACTGTCGCAAATTTTAAATACGTCGAGGATTGCCTTTTCTATAGTAAATTTTTCAAAAAATAATTTTTTACTGTAGCAAATTTTAAATACGCCGAGGATTGCATTTTCTATTGTAAACTTTTCAAAAAATAATTTTTTATTGTCGCAAATTTTAAATACGCCGAGGATTGCCTTTTCTATAGTAAATTTTTCAAAAAATAATTTTTTACTGTCGGAAATTTTAAATACGCCGAGGATTGCCTTTTCTATAGTAAATTTTTCAACAAATAATTTTTTACTGTCGCATATTTTAAATACGCCGAGGATTGCCTTTTCTATAGTAAATTTTTCAAAAAATAATTTTTTACTGTCGCAAATTTTAAATACGCCGAGGATTGCCTTTTCCATAGTAAATTTTTCAAAAAATAATTTTTTATTGTCGCAAATTTTAAATACGCCGAGGATTGCATTTTCTATAGTAAATTTTTCAAAAAATAATTTTTTATTGTCGCAAATTTTAAATACGCCGAGGATTGCATTTTCTATAGTAAATTTTTCAAAAAATAATTTTTTACTGTCGCAAATTTTAAATACGCCCAGGATTGCCTTTTCTATAGTAAATTTTTCAAAAAATAAGTTTTTGCTGACGCAAATTTTAAATACGCCGAGGATTGCCTTTTCTATAGTAAATTTTTCAAAAAATAATTTTTTACTGTCGCAAATTTTAAATACGCCGAGGATTGCATTTTCTATAGTAAATTTTTCAAAAAATAATTTTTTACTGTCGCAAATTTTAAATACGCCGAGGATTGCCTTTTCTATTGTAAATTTTTCAAAAAATAATTTTTTACTGTCGGAAATTTTAAATGCGCCGAGGATTGCCTTTTCTATAGTAAATTTTTCAAAAAATAATTTTTTACTGTCGCAAATTTTAAATACGCCGAGGATTGCCTTTTCTATAGTAAATTTTTCAAAAAATAATTTTTTATTGTCGCAAATTTTAAATACGCCGAGGATTGCATTTTCTATAAAAAATATTTCAAAAAATAATTTTTTACTGTCGCAAATTTTAAATACGCCGAGGATTGCCTTTTCTATAGTAAATTTTTCAAAAAATAATTTTTTACTGTCGCAAATTTTAAAAACGTCGATGATTGCCTTTTCTATAGTAAATTCTTCAAAAAATAATTTTTTACTGTAGCAAATTTTAAATACGCCGAGGATTGCCTTTTCTATAGTAAATTTTTCAAAAAATAATTTTTTATTGTCGCAAATTTTAAATACGCCGAGCATTGCATTTTCTATATTAAATTTTTCAAAAAATAATTTTTTACTGTCGCAAATTTTAAATACGCCCAGGATTGCCTTTTCTATAGTAAATTTTTCAAAAAATAAGTTTTTGCTGTCGCAAATTTTAAATACGCCGAGGATTGCCTTTTCTATAGTAAATTTTTCAAAAAATAATTTTTTACTGTCGCAAATTTTAAATACGCCCAGGATTGTCTTTTCTATAGTAAATTTAAAAAAAATAATTTTTTATTGTCGCAAATTTTAAATACGCCGAGGATTGCATTTTCTATAGTAAATTTTTCAAAAAATAATTTTTTACTGTCGCAAATTTTAAATACGCCGAGGATTGCCTTTTCTATAGTAAATTTTTCAAAAAATAATTTTTTACTGTCGGAAATTTTAAATACGCCGAGGATTGCATTTTCTATATTAAATTTTTCAAAAAATAATTTTTTACTGTCGCAAGTTTTAAAAACGTCGATGATTGCCTTTTCTATAGTAAATTTTTCAAAAAATAATTTTTTACTGTCGCAAATTTTAAAAACGTCGATGATTGCCTTTTCTATAGTAAATTCTTCAAAAAATAATTTTTTACTGTAGCAAATTTTAAATACGCCGAGGATTGCCTTTTCTATAGTAAATTTTTCAAAAAATAATTTTTTACTGTCGCAAATTTTAAATACGCCGAGGATTGCCTTTTCTATAGTAAATTTTTCAAAAAATAATTTTTTACTGTCGCAAATTTTAAAAACGTCGATGATTGCCTTTTCTATAGTAAATTCTTCAAAAAATAATTTTTTACTGTAGCAAATTTTAAATACGCCGAGGATTGCCTTTTCTATAGTAAATTTTTCAAAAAATAATTTTTTACTGTCGCAAATTTTAAAAACGTCGATGATTGCCTTTTCTATAGTAAATTCTTCAAAAAATAATTTTTTACTGTAGCAAATTTTAAATACGCCGAGGATTGCCTTTTCTATAGTAAATTTTTCAAAAAATAATTTTTTATTGTCGCAAATTTTAAATACGCCGAGCATTGCATTTTCTATATTAAATTTTTCAAAAAATAATTTTTTACTGTCGCAAATTTTAAATACGCCCAGGATTGCCTTTTCTATAGTAAATTTTTCAAAAAATAAGTTTTTGCTGTCGCAAATTTTAAATACGCCGAGGATTGCCTTTTCTATAGTAAATTTTTCAAAAAATAATTTTTTACTGTCGCAAATTTTAAATACGCCCAGGATTGTCTTTTCTATAGTAAATTTAAAAAAAATAATTTTTTATTGTCGCAAATTTTAAATACGCCGAGGATTGCATTTTCTATAGTAAATTTTTCAAAAAATAATTTTTTACTGTCGCAAATTTTAAATACGCCGAGGATTGCCTTTTCTATAGTAAATTTTTCAAAAAATAATTTTTTACTGTCGGAAATTTTAAATACGCCGAGGATTGCCTTTTCTATAGTAAATTTTTCAAAAAATAATTTTTTACTGTCGGAAATTTTAAATACGCCGAGGATTGCCTTTTCTATAGTAAATTTTTCAAAAAATAATTTTTTACTGTCGCAAATTTTAAAAACGTCGATGATTGCCTTTTCTATAGTAAATTTTTCAAAAAATAATTTTTTACTGTAGCAAATTTTAAATACGCCGAGGATTGCCTTTTCTATAGTAAATTTTTCAAAAAATAATTTTTTATTGTCGCAAATTTTAAATACGCCGAGCATTGCATTTTCTATATTAAATTTTTCAAAAAATAATTTTTTACTGTCGCAAATTTTAAATACGCCCAGGATTGCCTTTTCTATAGTAAATTTTTCAAAAAATAAGTTTTTGCTGTCGCAAATTTTAAATACGCCGAGGATTGCCTTTTCTATAGTAAATTTTTCAAAAAATAATTTTTTACTGTCGCAAATTTTAAATACGCCCAGGATTGTCTTTTCTATAGTAAATTTAAAAAAAAATAATTTTTTATTGTCGCAAATTTTAAATACGCCGAGGATTGCATTTTCTATAGTAAATTTTTCAAAAAATAATTTTTTACTGTCGCAAATTTTAAATACGCCGAGGATTGCCTTTTCTATAGTAAATTTTTCAAAAAATAATTTTTTACTGTCGGAAATTTTAAATACGCCGAGGATTGCATTTTCTATATTAAATTTTTCAAAAAATAATTTTTTACTGTCGCAAGTTTTAAAAACGTCGATGATTGCCTTTTCTATAGTAAATTTTTCAAAAAATAATTTTTACTGTCGCAAATTTTAAAAACGTCGATGATTGCCTTTTCTATAGTAAATTCTTCAAAAAATAATTTTTTACTGTAGCAAATTTTAAATACGCCGAGGATTGCCTTTTCTATAGTAAATTTTTCAAAAAATAATTTTTTACTGTCGCAAATTTTAAATACGCCGAGGATTGCCTTTTCTATAGTAAATTTTTCAAAAAATAATTTTTTACTGTCGCAAATTTTAAAAACGTCGATGATTGCCTTTTCTATAGTAAATTCTTCAAAAAATAATTTTTTACTGTAGCAAATTTTAAATACGCCGAGGATTGCCTTTTCTATAGTAAATTTTTCAAAAAATAATTTTTTACTGTCGCAAATTTTAAAAACGTCGATGATTGCCTTTTCTATAGTAAATTCTTCAAAAAATAATTTTTTACTGTAGCAAATTTTAAATACGCCGAGGATTGCCTTTTCTATAGTAAATTTTTCAAAAAATAATTTTTTATTGTCGCAAATTTTAAATACGCCGAGCATTGCATTTTCTATATTAAATTTTTCAAAAAATAATTTTTTACTGTCGCAAATTTTAAATACGCCCAGGATTGCCTTTTCTATAGTAAATTTTTCAAAAAATAAGTTTTTGCTGTCGCAAATTTTAAATACGCCGAGGATTGCCTTTTCTATAGTAAATTTTTCAAAAAATAATTTTTTACTGTCGCAAATTTTAAATACGCCCAGGATTGTCTTTTCTATAGTAAATTTAAAAAAAATAATTTTTTATTGTCGCAAATTTTAAATACGCCGAGGATTGCATTTTCTATAGTAAATTTTTCAAAAAATAATTTTTTACTGTCGCAAATTTTAAATACGCCGAGGATTGCCTTTTCTATAGTAAATTTTTCAAAAAATAATTTTTTACTGTCGGAAATTTTAAATACGCCGAGGATTGCCTTTTCTATAGTAAATTTTTCAAAAAATAATTTTTTACTGTCGGAAATTTTAAATACGCCGAGTATTGCCTTTTCTATAGTAAATTTTTCAAAAAATAATTTTTTATTGTCGCAAATTTTAAATACGCCGAGGATTGCATTTTGTATAGTAAATTTTTCAAAAAATAATTTTTTACTGTCGCAAATTTGAAATACGCCCAGGATTGCCTTTTCTATAGTAAATTTTTCAAAAAATAATTTTTTACTGTCGGAAATTTTAAATACGCCGAGGATTGCCTTTTCTATAGTAAATTTTTCAAAAAATAATTTTTTACTGTCGGAAATTTTAAATACGCCGAGTATTGCCTTTTCTATAGTAAATTTTTCAAAAAATAATTTTTTACTGTCGCAAATTTTAAATACGCCGAGGATTGCCTTTTCTATAGTAAATTTTTCAAAAAATAATTTTTTACTGTCGGAAATTTTAAATACGCCGAGGATTGCCTTTTCTATAGTCAATTTTTCAAAAAATAATTTTTTACTGTCGCAAATTTTAAATACGCCGAGGATTGCCTTTTCTATAGTAAATTTTTCAAAAAATAATTTTTTACTGTCGGAAATTTTAAATACGCCGAGTATTGCCTTTTCTATAGTAAATTTTTCAAAAAATAATTTTTTACTGTCGCAAATTTTAAATACGCCGAGGATTGCATTTTCTATAGTAAATTTTTCAAAAAATAATTTTTTATTGTCGCAAATTTTAAATACGCCGAGGATTGCCTTTTCTATAGTAAATTTTTCAAAAAATAATTTTTTACTGTCGCAAATTTTAAATACGCCGAGGATTGCCTTTTCTATAGTAAATTTTTCAAAAAATAATTTTTTACTGTCGGAAATTTTAAATACGCCGAGGATTGCCTTTTCTATAGTAAATTTTTCAAAAAATAATTTTTTACTGTCGGAAATTTTAAATACGCGAGGATTGCCCTTACTATAGTAAATTTTTCAAAAAATAACATTTTGCTGTCGCAAATTTTAAATACGCCGAGGATTGCATTTTCTATAGTAAATTTTTCAAAAAATAATTTTTTACTGTCGCAAATTTTAAATACGCCGAGGATTGCCTTTTCTATAGTAAATTTTTCAAAAAATAATTTTTTACTGTCGGAAATTTTAAATAATTCGAGGATTGCCTTTTCTATAGTAAATTTTTCAAAAAATAATTTTTTACTGTCGGAAATTTTAAATACGCCGAGTATTGCCTTTTCTATAGTAAATTTTTCAAAAAATAATTTTTTACTGTCGCAAATTTTAAATACGCCGAGGATTGCCTTTTCTATAGTAAATTTTTCAAAAAATAATTTTTTACTGTCGGAAATTTTAAATACGCCGAGGATTGCATTTTCTATAGTAAATTTTTCAAAAAATAATTTTTTACTGTCGCAAATTTTAAATACGCCGAGGATTGCCTTTTCTATAGTAAATTTTTCAAAAAATAACATTTTACTGTCGCAAATTTTAAATACGTCGAGGATTGCCTTTTCTATAGTAAATTTTTCAAAAAATAATTTTTTACTGTAGCAAATTTTAAATACGCCGAGGATTGCATTTTCTATTGTAAATTTTTCAAAAAATAATTTTTTATTGTCGCAAATTTTAAATACGCCGAGGATTGCCTTTTCTATAGTAAATTTTTCAAAAAATAACATTTTACTGTCGCAAATTTTAAATACGTCGAGGATTGCCTTTTCTATAGTAAATTTTTCAAAAAATAATTTTTTACTGTAGCAAATTTTAAATACGCCGAGGATTGCATTTTCTATTGTAAACTTTTCAAAAAATAATTTTTTATTGTCGCAAATTTTAAATACGCCGAGGATTGCCTTTTCTATAGTAAATTTTTCAAAAAATAATTTTTTACTGTCGCAAATTTTAAATACGCCGAGGATTGCCTTTTCTATAGTAAATTTTTCAACAAATAATTTTTTACTGTCGCATATTTTAAATACGCCGAGGATTGCCTTTTCTATAGTAAATTTTTCAAAAAATAATTTTTTACTGTCGCAAATTTTAAATACGCCGAGGATTGCCTTTTCCATAGTAAATTTTTCAAAAAATAATTTTTTATTGTCGCAAATTTTAAATACGCCGAGGATTGCATTTTCTATAGTAAATTTTTCAAAAAATAATTTTTTACTGTCGCAAATTTTAAATACGCCGAGGATTGCATTTTCTATAGTAAATTTTTCAAAAAATAACATTTTACTGTCGCAAATTTTAAAAACGTCGAGGATTGCCTTTTCTATAGTAAATTTTTCAAAAAATAATTTTTTACTGTAGCAAATTTTCAAAACGCCGAGGATTGCCTTTTCTATAGTAAATTTTTCAAAAAATAATTTTTTATTGTCGCAAATTTTAAATACGCCGAGGATTGCATTTTCTATAGTAAATTTTTCAAAAAATAATTTTTTACTGTCGCAAATTTTAAATGCGCCCAGGATTGCCTTTTCTGTAGTAAATTTTTCAAAAAATAATTTTTTACTGTCGCAAATTTTAAATACGCCGAGGATTGCATTTTCTATAGTAAATTTTTCAAAAAATAATATTTTACTGTCGCAAATTTTAAAAACGTCGAGGATTGCCTTTTCTATAGTAAATTTTTCAAAAAATAATTTTTTACTGTAGCAAATTTTCAAAACGCCGAGGATTGCCTTTTCTATAGTAAATTTTTCAAAAAATAATTTTTTACTGTCGCAAATTTTAAATACGCCGAGGATTGCCTTTTCTATAGTAAATTTTTCAACAAATAATTTTTTACTGTCGCATATTTTAAATACGCCGAGGATTGCCTTTTCTATAGTAAATTTTTCAAAAAATAATTTTTTACTGTCGCAAATTTTAAATACGCCGAGGATTGCCTTTTCCATAGTAAATTTTTCAAAAAATAATTTTTTATTGTCGCAAATTTTAAATACGCCGAGGATTGCATTTTCTATAGTAAATTTTTCAAAAAATAATTTTTTACTGTCGCAAATTTTAAATACGCCGAGGATTGCATTTTCTATAGTAAATTTTTCAAAAAATAACATTTTACTGTCGCAAATTTTAAAAACGTCGAGGATTGCCTTTTCTATAGTAAATTTTTCAAAAAATAATTTTTTACTGTAGCAAATTTTCAAAACGCCGAGGATTGCCTTTTCTATAGTAAATTTTTCAAAAAATAATTTTTTATTGTCGCAAATTTTAAATACGCCGAGGATTGCATTTTCTATAGTAAATTTTTCAAAAAATAATTTTTTACTGTCGCAAATTTTAAATGCGCCCAGGATTGCCTTTTCTGTAGTAAATTTTTCAAAAAATAATTTTTTACTGTCGCAAATTTTAAATACGCCGAGGATCGCCTTTTCTATAGTAAACTTTTCAAAAAATAATTTTTTATTGTCGCAAATTTTAAATACGCCGAGGATTGCCTTTTCTATAGTAAATTTTTCAAAAAATAATTTTTTACTGTCGCAAATTTTAAATACGCCGAGGATTGCCTTTTCTATAGTAAATTTTTCAACAAATAATTTTTTACTGTCGCATATTTTAAATACGCCGAGGATTGCCTTTTCTATAGTAAATTTTTCAAAAAATAATTTTTTACTGTCGCAAATTTTAAATACGCCGAGGATTGCCTTTTCCATAGTAAATTTTTCAAAAAATAATTTGTTATTGTCGCAAATTTTAAATACGCCGAGGATTGCATTTTCTATAGTAAATTTTTCAAAAAATAATTTTTTACTGTCGCAAATTTTAAATACGCCGAGGATTGCATTTTCTATAGTAAATTTTTCAAAAAATAACATTTTACTGCCGCAGATTTTAAAAACGTCGAGGATTGCCTTTTCTATAGTAAATTTTTCAAAAAATAATTTTTTACTGTAGCAAATTTTCAAAACGCCGAGGATTGCCTTTTCTATAGTAAATTTTTCAAAAAATAATTTTTTATTGTCGCAAATTTTAAATACGCCGAGGATTGCATTTTCTATAGTAAATTTTTCAAAAAATAATTTTTTACTGTCGCAAATTTTAAATGCGCCCAGGATTGCCTTTTCTGTAGTAAATTTTTCAAAAAATAATTTTTTACTGTCGCAAATTTTAAATACGCCGAGGATTGCCTTTTCCATAGTAAATTTTTCAAAAAATAATTTTTTACTGTCGCAAATTTTAAATACGCCGAGGATTGCCTTTTCCATAGTAAATTTTTCAAAAAATAATTTTTTGCTGTCGCAAATTTTATATACGCCGAAGATTGCCTTTACTATAGTAAATTTTTCAAAAAATAATTTTTTACTGTCGAAAATTTTAAATACGCCGAGGATTGCCTTTTCTATAGTAAATTTTTCAAAAAATAATTTTTTATTGTCGCAAATTTTAAATACGCCGAGGATTGCATTTTCTATAGCAAATTTTTCAAAAAATAATTTTTTACTGTCGCAAATTTTAAATACGCCGAGGATTGCCTTTTCTATAGTAAATTTTCAAAAAATAATTTTTTATTGTCGCAAATTTTAAATACGCCGAGGATTGCATTTTCTATAGCAAATTTTTCAAAAAATAATTTTTTACTGTCGCAAGTTTTAAATACGCCGAGTATTGCATTTTCTATAGTAAATTTTTCAAAAAATAATTTTTTACTGTCGCAAATTTTAAATACGCCGAGGATTGCCTTTTCTATAGTAAATTTTTCAAAAAATAATTTTTTACTGTCGCAAATTTTAAATACGCCGAGGATTGCCTTTTCTATAGTAACTTTTTCAAAAAATAATTTTTTACTGTCGCAAATTTTAAAAACGTCGAGGATTGCCTTTTCTATAGAAAATTTTTCAAAAAATTACATTTTACTGTCGCAAATTTTAAATACGCCCAGGATTGCCTTTTCTATAGTAAATTTTCAAAAAATAATTTTTTATTGTCGCAAATTTTAAATACGCCGAGGATTGCATTTTCTATAGTAAATTTTTCAAAAAATAATTTTTTACTGTCGCAAATTTTAAATACGCCGAGCATTGCCTTTTCTATAGTAAATTTTCAAAAAATAATTTTTTATTGTCGCAAATTTTAAATACGCCGAGGATTGCATTTTCTATAGCAAATTTTTCAAAAAATAATTTTTTACTGTCGCAAGTTTTAAATACGCCGAGTATTGCCTTTTCTATAGTAAATTTTTCAAAAAATAATTTTTTACTGTCGCAAATTTTAAATACGCCGAGGATTGCCTTTTCTATAGTAAATTTTTCAAAAAATAATTTTTTACTGTCGGAAATTTTAAATACGCCCAGGATTGCCTTTTCTATAGTAAATTTTTCAAAAAATAAGTTTTTACTGTCGCAAATTTTAAAAACGTCGAGGATTGCCTTTTCTATAGTAAATTTTTCAAAAAATTACATTTTACTGTCGCAAATTTTAAATACGCCCAGGATTGCCTTTTCTATAGTAAATTTTCAAAAAATAATTTTTTATTGTCACAAATTTTAAATACGCCGAGGATTGCATTTTCTATAGTAAATTTTTCAAAAAATAATTTTTTACTGTCGCAAATTTTAAATACGCCGAGCATTGCCTTTTCTATAGTAAATTTTCAAAAAATAATTTTTTATTGTCGCAAATTTTAAATACGCCGAGGATTGCATTTTCTATAGCAAATTTTTCAAAAAATAATTTTTTACTGTCGCAAGTTTTAAATACGCCGAGTATTGCCTTTTCTATAGTAAATTTTTCAAAAAATAATTTTTTACTGTCGGAAATTTTAAATACGCCGAGGATTGCCTTTTCTATAGTAAATTTTTCAAAAAATAATTTTTTACTGTCGGAAATTTTAAATACGCCCAGGATTGCCTTTTCTATAGTAAATTTTTCAAAAAATAAGTTTTTGCTGTCGCAAATTTTAAATACGCCGAGGATTGCCTTTTCTATAGTAAATTTTTCAAAAAATAATTTTTTACTGTCGCAAATTTTAAATACGCCCAGGATTGCCTTTTCTATAGTAAATTTTCAAAATATAATTTTTTATTGTCGCAAATTTTAAATACGCCGAGGATTGCATTTTCTATAGTAAATTTTTCAAAAATAATATTTTACTGTCGCAAATTTTAAAAACGTCGAGGATTGCCTTTTCTATAGTAAATTTTTCAAAAAATAATTTTTTACTGTAGCAAATTTTAAATACGCCGAATATTGCCTTTTCTATAGTAAATTTTTCAAAAAATAATTTTTCATTGTCGCAAATTTTAAATACGCCGAGGATTGCATTTTCTATAGTAAATTTTTCAAAAAATAATTTTTTACTGTCGCAAATTTTAAATACGCCCAGGATTGCCTTTTCTATAGTAAATTTTTCAAAAAATAAGTTTTTGCTGTCGCAAATTTTAAATACGCCGAGGATTGCCTTTTCTATAGTAAATTTTTCAAAAAATAATTTTTTACTGTCGCAAATTTTAAATACGCCCAGGATTGCCTTTTCTATAGTAAATTTTCAAAAAATAATTTTTTATTGTCGCAAATTTTAAATACGCCGTGGATTGCAATTTCTATAGTAAATTTTAAAAATAATAATATTTGACTGTCGCAAATTTTAAAAACGTCGAGGATTGCCTTTTCTATAGTAAATTTTTCAAAAAATAATTTTTTACTGTAGCAAATTTTAAATACGCCGAATATTGCCTTTTCTATAGTAAATTTTTCAAAAAATAATTTTTCATTGTCGCAAATTTTAAATACGCCGAGGATTGCATTTTCTATAGTAAATTTTTCAAAAAATAATTTTTTACTGTCGCAAATTTTAAATACGCCCAGGATTGCCTTTTCTATAGTAAATTTTTCACAAAATAAGTTTTTGCTGTCGCAAATTTTAAATACGCCGAGGATTGCCTTTTCTATAGTAAATTTTTCAAAAAATAATTTTTTACTGTCGCAAATTTTGAATACGCCCAGGATTGCCTTTTCTATAGTAAATTTTCAAAAAATAATTTTTTATTGTCGCAAATTTTAAATACGCCGAGGATTGCATTTTCTATAGCAAATTTTTCAAAAAATAATTTTTTACTGTCGCAAGTTTTAAATACGCCGAGTATTGCATTTTCTATAGTAAATTTTTCAAAAAATAATTTTTTACTGTCGCAAATTTTAAATACGCCGAGGATTGCCTTTTCTATAGTAAATTTTTCAAAAAATAATTTTTTACTGTCGCAAATTTTAAATACGCCGAGGATTGCCTTTTCTATAGTAAATTTTTCAAAAAATAATTTTTTACTGTCGCAAATTTTAAAAACGTCGAGGATTGCCTTTTCTATAGTAAATTTTTCAAAAAATAACATTTTACTGTCGCAAATTTTAAATACGCCCAGGATTGCCTTTTCTATAGTAAATTTTCAAAAAATAATTTTTTATTGTCGCAAATTTTAAATACGCCGAGGATTGCATTTTCTATAGTAAATTTTTCAAAAAATAATTTTTTACTGTCGCAAATTTTAAATACGCCGAGGATTGCCTTTTCTATTGTAAATTTTCAAAAAATAATTTTTTATTGTCGCAAATTTTAAATACGCCGAGGATTGCATTTTCTATAGCAAATTTTTCAAAAAATAATTTTTTACTGTCGCAAGTTTTAAATACGCCGAGTATTGCCTTTTCTATAGTAAATTTTTCAAAAAATAATTTTTTACTGTCGGAAATTTTAAATACGCCGAGGATTGCCTTTTCTATAGTAAATTTTTCAAAAAATAATTTTTTACTGTCGGAAATTTTAAATACGCCGAGGATTGCATTTTCTATATTAAATTTTTCAAAAAATAATTTTTTACTGTCGCAAGTTTTAAAAACGTCGATGATTGCCTTTTCTATAGTAAATTTTTCAAAAAATAATTTTTTACTGTCGCAAATTTTAAAAACGTCGATGATTGCCTTTTCTATAGTAAATTCTTCAAAAAATAATTTTTTACTGTAGCAAATTTTAAATACGCCGAGGATTGCCTTTTCTATAGTAAATTTTTCAAAAAATAATTTTTTACTGTCGCAAATTTTAAATACGCCGAGGATTGCCTTTTCTATAGTAAATTTTTCAAAAAATAATTTTTTACTGTCGCAAATTTTAAAAACGTCGATGATTGCCTTTTCTATAGTAAATTCTTCAAAAAATAATTTTTTACTGTAGCAAATTTTAAATACGCCGAGGATTGCCTTTTCTATAGTAAATTTTTCAAAAAATAATTTTTTACTGTCGCAAATTTTAAAAACGTCGATGATTGCCTTTTCTATAGTAAATTCTTCAAAAAATAATTTTTTACTGTAGCAAATTTTAAATACGCCGAGGATTGCCTTTTCTATAGTAAATTTTTCAAAAAATAATTTTTTATTGTCGCAAATTTTAAATACGCCGAGCATTGCATTTTCTATATTAAATTTTTCAAAAAATAATTTTTTACTGTCGCAAATTTTAAATACGCCCAGGATTGCCTTTTCTATAGTAAATTTTTCAAAAAATAAGTTTTTGCTGTCGCAAATTTTAAATACGCCGAGGATTGCCTTTTCTATAGTAAATTTTTCAAAAAATAATTTTTTACTGTCGCAAATTTTAAATACGCCCAGGATTGTCTTTTCTATAGTAAATTTAAAAAAAATAATTTTTTATTGTCGCAAATTTTAAATACGCCGAGGATTGCATTTTCTATAGTAAATTTTTCAAAAAATAATTTTTTACTGTCGCAAATTTTAAATACGCCGAGGATTGCCTTTTCTATAGTAAATTTTTCAAAAAATAATTTTTTACTGTCGGAAATTTTAAATACGCCGAGGATTGCCTTTTCTATAGTAAATTTTTCAAAAAATAATTTTTTACTGTCGGAAATTTTAAATACGCCGAGTATTGCCTTTTCTATAGTAAATTTTTCAAAAAATAATTTTTTATTGTCGCAAATTTTAAATACGCCGAGGATTGCATTTTGTATAGTAAATTTTTCAAAAAATAATTTTTTACTGTCGCAAATTTGAAATACGCCCAGGATTGCCTTTTCTATAGTAAATTTTTCAAAAAATAATTTTTTACTGTCGGAAATTTTAAATACGCCGAGGATTGCCTTTTCTATAGTAAATTTTTCAAAAAATAATTTTTTACTGTCGGAAATTTTAAATACGCCGAGTATTGCCTTTTCTATAGTAAATTTTTCAAAAAATAATTTTTTACTGTCGCAAATTTTAAATACGCCGAGGATTGCCTTTTCTATAGTAAATTTTTCAAAAAATAATTTTTTACTGTCGGAAATTTTAAATACGCCGAGGATTGCCTTTTCTATAGTCAATTTTTCAAAAAATAATTTTTTACTGTCGCAAATTTTAAATACGCCGAGGATTGCCTTTTCTATAGTAAATTTTTCAAAAAATAATTTTTTACTGTCGGAAATTTTAAATACGCCGAGTATTGCCTTTTCTATAGTAAATTTTTCAAAAAATAATTTTTTACTGTCGCAAATTTTAAATACGCCGGGGATTGCATTTTCTATAGTAAATTTTTCAAAAAATAATTTTTTATTGTCGCAAATTTTAAATACGCCGAGGATTGCCTTTTCTATAGTAAATTTTTCAAAAAATAATTTTTTACTGTCGCAAATTTTAAATACGCCGAGGATTGCCTTTTCTATAGTAAATTTTTCAAAAAATAATTTTTTACTGTCGGAAATTTTAAATACGCCGAGGATTGCCTTTTCTATAGTAAATTTTTCAAAAAATAATTTTTTACTGTCGGAAATTTTAAATACGCGAGGATTGCCCTTACTATAGTAAATTTTTCAAAAAATAACATTTTGCTGTCGCAAATTTTAAATACGCCGAGGATTGCATTTTCTATAGTAAATTTTTCAAAAAATAATTTTTTACTGTCGCAAATTTTAAATACGCCGAGGATTGCCTTTTCTATAGTAAATTTTTCAAAAAATAATTTTTTACTGTCGGAAATTTTAAATAATTCGAGGATTGCCTTTTCTATAGTAAATTTTTCAAAAAATAATTTTTTACTGTCGGAAATTTTAAATACGCCGAGTATTGCCTTTTCTATAGTAAATTTTTCAAAAAATAATTTTTTACTGTCGCAAATTTTAAATACGCCGAGGATTGCCTTTTCTATAGTAAATTTTTCAAAAAATAATTTTTTACTGTCGGAAATTTTAAATACGCCGAGGATTGCATTTTCTATAGTAAATTTTTCAAAAAATAATTTTTTACTGTCGCAAATTTTAAATACGCCGAGGATTGCCTTTTCTATAGTAAATTTTTCAAAAAATAACATTTTACTGTCGCAAATTTTAAATACGTCGAGGATTGCCTTTTCTATAGTAAATTTTTCAAAAAATAATTTTTTACTGTAGCAAATTTTAAATACGCCGAGGATTGCATTTTCTATTGTAAATTTTTCAAAAAATAATTTTTTATTGTCGCAAATTTTAAATACGCCGAGGATTGCCTTTTCTATAGTAAATTTTTCAAAAAATAACATTTTACTGTCGCAAATTTTAAATACGTCGAGGATTGCCTTTTCTATAGTAAATTTTTCAAAAAATAATTTTTTACTGTAGCAAATTTTAAATACGCCGAGGATTGCATTTTCTATTGTAAACTTTTCAAAAAATAATTTTTTATTGTCGCAAATTTTAAATACGCCGAGGATTGCCTTTTCTATAGTAAATTTTTCAAAAAATAATTTTTTACTGTCGCAAATTTTAAATACGCCGAGGATTGCCTTTTCTATAGTAAATTTTTCAACAAATAATTTTTTACTGTCGCATATTTTAAATACGCCGAGGATTGCCTTTTCTATAGTAAATTTTTCAAAAAATAATTTTTTACTGTCGCAAATTTTAAATACGCCGAGGATTGCCTTTTCCATAGTAAATTTTTCAAAAAATAATTTTTTATTGTCGCAAATTTTAAATACGCCGAGGATTGCATTTTCTATAGTAAATTTTTCAAAAAATAATTTTTTACTGTCGCAAATTTTAAATACGCCGAGGATTGCATTTTCTATAGTAAATTTTTCAAAAAATAACATTTTACTGTCGCAAATTTTAAAAACGTCGAGGATTGCCTTTTCTATAGTAAATTTTTCAAAAAATAATTTTTTACTGTAGCAAATTTTCAAAACGCCGAGGATTGCCTTTTCTATAGTAAATTTTTCAAAAAATAATTTTTTATTGTCGCAAATTTTAAATACGCCGAGGATTGCATTTTCTATAGTAAATTTTTCAAAAAATAATTTTTTACTCTCGCAAATTTTAAATGCGCCCAGGATTGCCTTTTCTGTAGTAAATTTTTCAAAAAATAATTTTTTACTGTCGCAAATTTTAAATACGCCGAGGATTGCATTTTCTATAGTAAATTTTTCAAAAAATAATATTTTACTGTCGCAAATTTTAAAAACGTCGAGGATTGCCTTTTCTATAGTAAATTTTTCAAAAAATAATTTTTTACTGTAGCAAATTTTCAAAACGCCGAGGATTGCCTTTTCTATAGTAAATTTTTCAAAAAATAATTTTTTACTGTCGCAAATTTTAAATACGCCGAGGATTGCCTTTTCTATAGTAAATTTTTCAACAAATAATTTTTTACTGTCGCATATTTTAAATACGCCGAGGATTGCCTTTTCTATAGTAAATTTTTCAAAAAATAATTTTTTACTGTCGCAAATTTTAAATACGCCGAGGATTGCCTTTTCCATAGTAAATTTTTCAAAAAATAATTTTTTATTGTCGCAAATTTTAAATACGCCGAGGATTGCATTTTCTATAGTAAATTTTTCAAAAAATAATTTTTTACTGTCGCAAATTTTAAATACGCCGAGGATTGCATTTTCTATAGTAAATTTTTCAAAAAATAACATTTTACTGTCGCAAATTTTAAAAACGTCGAGGATTGCCTTTTCTATAGTAAATTTTTCAAAAAATAATTTTTTACTGTAGCAAATTTTCAAAACGCCGAGGATTGCCTTTTCTATAGTAAATTTTTCAAAAAATAATTTTTTATTGTCGCAAATTTTAAATACGCCGAGGATTGCATTTTCTATAGTAAATTTTTCAAAAAATAATTTTTTACTGTCGCAAATTTTAAATGCGCCCAGGATTGCCTTTTCTGTAGTAAATTTTTCAAAAAATAATTTTTTACTGTCGCAAATTTTAAATACGCCGAGGATCGCCTTTTCTATAGTAAACTTTTCAAAAAATAATTTTTTATTGTCGCAAATTTTAAATACGCCGAGGATTGCCTTTTCTATAGTAAATTTTTCAAAAAATAATTTTTTACTGTCGCAAATTTTAAATACGCCGAGGATTGCCTTTTCTATAGTAAATTTTTCAACAAATAATTTTTTACTGTCGCATATTTTAAATACGCCGAGGATTGCCTTTTCTATAGTAAATTTTTCAAAAAATAATTTTTTACTGTCGCAAATTTTAAATACGCCGAGGATTGCCTTTTCCATAGTAAATTTTTCAAAAAATAATTTGTTATTGTCGCAAATTTTAAATACGCCGAGGATTGCATTTTCTATAGTAAATTTTTCAAAAAATAATTTTTTACTGTCGCAAATTTTAAATACGCCGAGGATTGCATTTTCTATAGTAAATTTTTCAAAAAATAACATTTTACTGTCGCAGATTTTAAAAACGTCGAGGATTGCCTTTTCTATAGTAAATTTTTCAAAAAATAATTTTTTACTGTAGCAAATTTTCAAAACGCCGAGGATTGCCTTTTCTATAGTAAATTTTTCAAAAAATAATTTTTTATTGTCGCAAATTTTAAATACGCCGAGGATTGCATTTTCTATAGTAAATTTTTCAAAAAATAATTTTTTACTGTCGCAAATTTTAAATGCGCCCAGGATTGCCTTTTCTGTAGTAAATTTTTCAAAAAATAATTTTTTACTGTCGCAAATTTTAAATACGCCGAGGATTGCCTTTTCCATAGTAAATTTTTCAAAAAATAATTTTTTACTGTCGCAAATTTTAAATACGCCGAGGATTGCCTTTTCCATAGTAAATTTTTCAAAAAATAATTTTTTGCTGTCGCAAATTTTATATACGCCGAAGATTGCCTTTACTATAGTAAATTTTTCAAAAAATAATTTTTTACTGTCGAAAATTTTAAATACGCCGAGGATTGCCTTTTCTATAGTAAATTTTTCAAAAAATAATTTTTTATTGTCGCAAATTTTAAATACGCCGAGGATTGCATTTTCTATAGCAAATTTTTCAAAAAATAATTTTTTACTGTCGCAAATTTTAAATACGCCGAGGATTGCCTTTTCTATAGTAAATTTTCAAAAAATAATTTTTTATTGTCGCAAATTTTAAATACGCCGAGGATTGCATTTTCTATAGCAAATTTTTCAAAAAATAATTTTTTACTGTCGCAAGTTTTAAATACGCCGAGTATTGCATTTTCTATAGTAAATTTTTCAAAAAATAATTTTTTACTGTCGCAAATTTTAAATACGCCGAGGATTGCCTTTTCTATAGTAAATTTTTCAAAAAATAATTTTTTACTGTCGCAAATTTTAAATACGCCGAGGATTGCCTTTTCTATAGTAACTTTTTCAAAAAATAATTTTTTACTGTCGCAAATTTTAAAAACGTCGAGGATTGCCTTTTCTATAGAAAATTTTTCAAAAAATTACATTTTACTGTCGCAAATTTTAAATACGCCCAGGATTGCCTTTTCTATAGTAAATTTTCAAAAAATAATTTTTTATTGTCGCAAATTTTAAATACGCCGAGGATTGCATTTTCTATAGTAAATTTTTCAAAAAATAATTTTTTACTGTCGCAAATTTTAAATACGCCGAGCATTGCCTTTTCTATAGTAAATTTTCAAAAAATAATTTTTTATTGTCGCAAATTTTAAATACGCCGAGGATTGCATTTTCTATAGCAAATTTTTCAAAAAATAATTTTTTACTGTCGCAAGTTTTAAATACGCCGAGTATTGCCTTTTCTATAGTAAATTTTTCAAAAAATAATTTTTTACTGTCGCAAATTTTAAATACGCCGAGGATTGCCTTTTCTATAGTAAATTTTTCAAAAAATAATTTTTTACTGTCGGAAATTTTAAATACGCCCAGGATTGCCTTTTCTATAGTAAATTTTTCAAAAAATAAGTTTTTACTGTCGCAAATTTTAAAAACGTCGAGGATTGCCTTTTCTATAGTAAATTTTTCAAAAAATTACATTTTACTGTCGCAAATTTTAAATACGCCCAGGATTGCCTTTTCTATAGTAAATTTTCAAAAAATAATTTTTTATTGTCACAAATTTTAAATACGCCGAGGATTGCATTTTCTATAGTAAATTTTTCAAAAAATAATTTTTTACTGTCGCAAATTTTAAATACGCCGAGCATTGCCTTTTCTATAGTAAATTTTCAAAAAATAATTTTTTATTGTCGCAAATTTTAAATACGCCGAGGATTGCATTTTCTATAGCAAATTTTTCAAAAAATAATTTTTTACTGTCGCAAGTTTTAAATACGCCGAGTATTGCCTTTTCTATAGTAAATTTTTCAAAAAATAATTTTTTACTGTCGGAAATTTTAAATACGCCGAGGATTGCCTTTTCTATAGTAAATTTTTCAAAAAATAATTTTTTACTGTCGGAAATTTTAAATACGCCCAGGATTGCCTTTTCTATAGTAAATTTTTCAAAAAATAAGTTTTTGCTGTCGCAAATTTTAAATACGCCGAGGATTGCCTTTTCTATAGTAAATTTTTCAAAAAATAATTTTTTACTGTCGCAAATTTTAAATACGCCCAGGATTGCCTTTTCTATAGTAAATTTTCAAAATATAATTTTTTATTGTCGCAAATTTTAAATACGCCGAGGATTGCATTTTCTATAGTAAATTTTTCAAAAAATAATATTTTACTGTCGCAAATTTTAAAAACGTCGAGGATTGCCTTTTCTATAGTAAATTTTTCAAAAAATAATTTTTTACTGTAGCAAATTTTAAATACGCCGAATATTGCCTTTTCTATAGTAAATTTTTCAAAAAATAATTTTTCATTGTCGCAAATTTTAAATACGCCGAGGATTGCATTTTCTATAGTAAATTTTTCAAAAAATAATTTTTTACTGTCGCAAATTTTAAATACGCCCAGGATTGCCTTTTCTATAGTAAATTTTTCAAAAAATAAGTTTTTGCTGTCGCAAATTTTAAATACGCCGAGGATTGCCTTTTCTATAGTAAATTTTTCAAAAAATAATTTTTTACTGTCGCAAATTTTAAATACGCCCAGGATTGCCTTTTCTATAGTAAATTTTCAAAAAATAATTTTTTATTGTCGCAAATTTTAAATACGCCGTGGATTGCAATTTCTATAGTAAATTTTAAAAATAATAATATTTGACTGTCGCAAATTTTAAAAACGTCGAGGATTGCCTTTTCTATAGTAAATTTTTCAAAAAATAATTTTTTACTGTAGCAAATTTTAAATACGCCGAATATTGCCTTTTCTATAGTAAATTTTTCAAAAAATAATTTTTCATTGTCGCAAATTTTAAATACGCCGAGGATTGCATTTTCTATAGTAAATTTTTCAAAAAATAATTTTTTACTGTCGCAAATTTTAAATACGCCCAGGATTGCCTTTTCTATAGTAAATTTTTCACAAAATAAGTTTTTGCTGTCGCAAATTTTAAATACGCCGAGGATTGCCTTTTCTATAGTAAATTTTTCAAAAAATAATTTTTTACTGTCGCAAATTTTGAATACGCCCAGGATTGCCTTTTCTATAGTAAATTTTCAAAAAATAATTTTTTATTGTCGCAAATTTTAAATACGCCGAGGATTGCATTTTCTATAGCAAATTTTTCAAAAAATAATTTTTTACTGTCGCAAGTTTTAAATACGCCGAGTATTGCATTTTCTATAGTAAATTTTTCAAAAAATAATTTTTTACTGTCGCAAATTTTAAATACGCCGAGGATTGCCTTTTCTATAGTAAATTTTTCAAAAAATAATTTTTTACTGTCGCAAATTTTAAATACGCCGAGGATTGCCTTTTCTATAGTAAATTTTTCAAAAAATAATTTTTTACTGTCGCAAATTTTAAAAACGTCGAGGATTGCCTTTTCTATAGTAAATTTTTCAAAAAATAACATTTTACTGTCGCAAATTTTAAATACGCCCAGGATTGCCTTTTCTATAGTAAATTTTCAAAAAATAATTTTTTATTGTCGCAAATTTTAAATACGCCGAGGATTGCATTTTCTATAGTAAATTTTT
Source organism: Dioctria rufipes (assembly GCA_963924295.1). Classification (NCBI taxonomy): domain Eukaryota; kingdom Metazoa; phylum Arthropoda; class Insecta; order Diptera; family Asilidae; genus Dioctria; species Dioctria rufipes. The sequence goes on from CAWUPM010000932.1 coordinate 92,607, forward strand.
CAAAAAATAATTTTTTACTGTCGCAAATTTTAAATACGCCGAGGATTGCCTTTTCTATTGTAAATTTTCAAAAAATAATTTTTTATTGTCGCAAATTTTAAATACGCCGAGGATTGCATTTTCTATAGCAAATTTTTCAAAAAATAATTTTTTACTGTCGCAAGTTTTAAATACGCCGAGTATTGCCTTTTCTATAGTAAATTTTTCAAAAAATAATTTTTTACTGTCGGAAATTTTAAATACGCCGAGGATTGCCTTTTCTATAGTAAATTTTTCAAAAAATAATTTTTTACTGTCGGAAATTTTAAATACGCCCAGGATTGCCTTTTCTATAGTAAATTTTTCAAAAAATAAGTTTTTGCTGTCGCAAATTTTAAATACGCCGAGGATTGCCTTTTCTATAGTAAATTTTTCAAAAAATAATTTTTTACTGTCGCAAATTTTAAATACGCCCAGGATTGCCTTTTCTATAGTAAATTTTCAAAATATAATTTTTTATTGTCGCAAATTTTAAATACGCCGAGGATTGCATTTTCTATATTAAATTTTTCAAAAAATAATATTTTACTGTCGCAAATTTTAAAAACGTCGAGGATTGCCTTTTCTATAGTAAATTTTTCGAAAAATAATTTTTTACTGTAGCAAGTTTTAAATACGCCGAATATTGCCTTTTCTATAGTAAATTTTTCAAAAAATAATTTTTCATTGTCGCAAATTTTAAATACGCCGAGGATTGCATTTTCTATAGTAAATTTTTCAAAAAATAATTTTTTACTGTCGCAAATTTTAAATACGCCCAGGATTGCATTTTCTATAGTAAATTTTTCAAAAAATAATTTTTTACTGTCGCAAATTTTAAATACGCCGAGGATTGCCTTTTCTATAGTAAATTTTTCAAAAAATAGCATTTTACTGTCGCAAATTTTAAAAACGTCGAGGATTGCCTTTTCTATAGTAAATTTTTCAAAAAATAATTTTTTACTGTAGAAAATTTTAAATACGCCGAGGATTGCCTTTTCTATAGTAAATTTTTCAAAAAATAATTTTTTATTGTCGCAAATTTTAAATACGCCGAGGATTGCATTTTCTATAGTAAATTTTTCAAAAAATAATTTTTTACTGTCGCAAATTTTAAATACGCCGAGGATTGCCTTTTCTATAGTAAATTTTTCAAAAAATAATTTTTTGCTGTCGCAAATTTTAAATACGCCGAGGATTGCCTTTTCTATAGTAAATTTTTTCGAAAAATAATTTTTTACTGTCGCAAATTTTAAAAACGTCGAGGATTGCCTTTTCTATAGTAAATTTTTCAAAAAATAACATTTTACTGTCGCAAATTTTAAATACGCCCAGGATTGCCTTTTCTATAGTAAATTTTCAAAAAATAATTTTTTATTGTCGCAAATTTTAAATACGCCGAGGATTGCATTTTCAATAGTAAATTTTTCAAAAAATAATTTTTTACTGTCGCAAATTTTAAATACGCCGAGGATTGCCTTTTCTATAGTAAATTTTCAAAAAATAATTTTTTATTGTCGCAAATTTTAAATACGCCGAGGATTGCATTTTCTATAGCAAATTTATCAAAAAATAATTTTTTACTGTCGCAAGTTTTAAATACGCCGAGTATTGCATTTTCTATAGTAAATTTTTCAAAAAATAATTTTTTACTGTCGCAAATTTTAAATACGCCGAGGATTGCCTTTTCTATAGTAAATTTTTCAAAAAATAATTTTTTACTGTCGCAAATTTTAAATACGCCGAGGATTGCCTTTTCTATAGTAAATTTTTCAAAAAATAATTTTTTACTGTCGCAAATTTTAAAAACGTCGAGGATTGCCTTTTCTATAGTAAATTTTTCAAAAAATAACATTTTACTGTCGCAAATTTTAAATACGCCGAGGATTGCATTTTCTATAGCAAATTTTTCAAAAAATAATTTTTTACTGTCGCAAGTTTTAAATACGCCGAGTATTGCATTTTCTATAGTAAATTTTTCAAAAAATAATTTTTTACTGTCGCAAATTTTAAATACGCCGAGGATTGCCTTTTCTATAGTAAATTTTTCAAAAAATAATTTTTTACTGTCGCAAATTTTAAATACGCCCAGGATTGCATTTTCTATAGTAAATTTTTCAAAAAATAATTTTTTACTGTCGCAAATTTTAAATACGCCGAGGATTGCCTTTTCTATAGTAAATTTTTCAAAAAATAATTTTTTACTGTCGGAAATTTTAAATACGCCGAGGATTACCTTTTCTATAGTAAATTTTTCAAAAAATAATTTTTTACTGTAGCAAATTTTAAATACGCCGAGGATTGCCTTTTCTATAGTAAATTTTTCAAAAAATAATTTTTTATTGTCGCAAATTTTAAATACGCCGAGGATTGCATTTTCTATAGTAAATTATTCAAAAAATAATTTTTTACTGTCGCAAATTTTAAATACGCCGAGGATTGCCTTTTCTATAGTAAATTTTTCAAAAAATAATTTTTTGCTGTCGCAAATTTTAAATACGCCGAGGATTGCCTTTTCTATAGTAAATTTTTCAAAAAATAATTTTTTACTGTCGCAAATTTTAAAAACGTCGAGGATTGCCTTTTCTATAGTAAATTTTTCAAAAAATAACATTTTACTGTCGCAAATTTTAAATACGCCGAGGATTGCCTTTTCTATAGTAAATTTTTCAAAAAATAATTTTTTGCTGTCGCAAATTTTAAATACGCCGAGGATTGCCTTTTCTATAGTAAATTTTTCAAAAAATAGTTTTTTACTGTCGCAAATTTTAAATACGCCGAGAATTGCCTTTTCTATAGTAAATTTTTCAAAAAATAGCATTTTACTGTCGCAAATTTTAAAAACGTCGAGGATTGCCTTTTCTATAGTAAATTTTTCAAAAAATAATTTTTTACTGTAGCAAATTTTAAATACGCCGAGGATTGCCTTTTCTATAGTAAATTTTTCAAAAAATAATTTTTTATTGTCGCAAATTTTAAATACGCCGAGGATTGCATTTTCTATAGTAAATTTTTCAAAAAATAATTTTTTACTGTCGCAAATTTTAAATACGCCGAGGATTGCCTTTTCTATAGTAAATTTTTCAAAAAATAATTTTTTGCTGTCGCAAATTTTAAATACGCCGAGGATTTTAAATACGCCGAGGATTGCATTTTCAATAGTAAATTTTTCAAAAAATAATTTTTTACTGTCGCAAATTTTAAATACGCCGAGGATTGCCTTTTCTATAGTAAATTTTCAAAAAATAATTTTTTATTGTCGCAAATTTTAAATACGCCGAGTATTGCATTTTCTATAGTAAATTTTTCAAAAAATAATTTTTTACTGTCGCAAATTTTAAATACGCCGAGTATTGCCTTTTCTATAGTAAATTTTTCAAAAAATAACATTTTACTGTCGCAAATTTTAAATACGCCCAGGATTGCCTTTTCTATAGTAAATTTTCAAAAAATAATTTTTTATTGTCGCAAATTTTAAATACGCCGAGGATTGCATTTTCAATAGTAAATTTTTCAAAAAATAATTTTTTACTGTCGCAAATTTTAAATACGCCGAGGATTGCCTTTTCTATAGTAAATTTTCAAAAAATAATTTTTTATTGTCGCAAATTTTAAATACGCCGAGGATTGCATTTTCTATAGCAAATTTATCAAAAAATAATTTTTTACTGTCGCAAGTTTTAAATACGCCGAGTATTGCATTTTCTATAGTAAATTTTTCAAAAAATAATTTTTTACTGTCGCAAATTTTAAATACGCCGAGGATTGCCTTTTCTATAGTAAATTTTTCAAAAAATAATTTTTTACTGTCGCAAATTTTAAATACGCCGAGGATTGCCTTTTCTATAGTAAATTTTTCAAAAAATAATTTTTTACTGTCGCAAATTTTAAAAACGTCGAGGATTGCCTTTTCTATAGTAAATTTTTCAAAAAATAACATTTTACTGTCGCAAATTTTAAATACGCCGAGGATTGCATTTTCTATAGCAAATTTTTCAAAAAATAATTTTTTACTGTCGCAAGTTTTAAATACGCCGAGTATTGCATTTTCTATAGTAAATTTTTCAAAAAATAATTTTTTACTGTCGCAAATTTTAAATACGCCGAGGATTGCCTTTTCTATAGTAAATTTTTCAAAAAATAATTTTTTACTGTCGCAAATTTTAAATACGCCCAGGATTGCATTTTCTATAGTAAATTTTTCAAAAAATAATTTTTTACTGTCGCAAATTTTAAATACGCCGAGGATTGCCTTTTCTATAGTAAATTTTTCAAAAAATAATTTTTTACTGTCGGAAATTTTAAATACGCCGAGGATTACCTTTTCTATAGTAAATTTTTCAAAAAATAATTTTTTACTGTAGCAAATTTTAAATACGCCGAGGATTGCCTTTTCTATAGTAAATTTTTCAAAAAATAATTTTTTATTGTCGCAAATTTTAAATACGCCGAGGATTGCATTTTCTATAGTAAATTTTTCAAAAAATAATTTTTTACTGTCGCAAATTTTAAATACGCCGAGGATTGCCTTTTCTATAGTAAATTTTTCAAAAAATAATTTTTTGCTGTCGCAAATTTTAAATACGCCGAGGATTGCCTTTTCTATAGTAAATTTTTCAAAAAATAATTTTTTACTGTCGCAAATTTTAAAAACGTCGAGGATTGCCTTTTCTATAGTAAATTTTTCAAAAAATAATATTTTACTGTCGCAAATTTTAAATACGCCGAGGATTGCCTTTTCTATAGTAAATTTTTCAAAAAATAATTTTTTGCTGTCGCAAATTTTAAATACGCCGAGGATTGCCTTTTCTATAGTAAATTTTTCAAAAAATAATTTTTTACTGTCGCAAATTTTAAATACGCCGAGAATTGCCTTTTCTATAGTAAATTTTTCAAAAAATAGCATTTTACTGTCGCAAATTTTAAAAACGTCGAGGATTGCCTTTTCTATAGTAAATTTTTCAAAAAATAATTTTTAACTGTAGCAAATTTTAAATACGCCGAGGATTGCCTTTTCTATAGTAAATTTTTCAAAAAATAATTTTTTATTGTCGCAAATTTTAAATACGCCGAGGATTGCATTTTCTATAGTAAATTTTTCAAAAAATAATTTTTTACTGTCGCAAATTTTAAATACGCCGAGGATTGCCTTTTCTATAGTAAATTTTTCAAAAAATAATTTTTTGCTGTCGCAAATTTTAAATACGCCGAGGATTGCCTTTTCTATAGTAAATTTTTCAAAAAATAATTTTTTACTGTCGCAAATTTTAAAAACGTCGAGGATTGCCTTTTCTATAGTAAATTTTTCAAAAAATAACATTTTACTGTCGCAAATTTTAAATACGCCCAGGATTGCCTTTTCTATAGTAAATTTTCAAAAAATAATTTTTTATTGTCGCAAATTTTAAATACGCCGAGGATTGCATTTTCAATAGTAAATTTTTCAAAAAATAATTTTTTACTGTCGCAAATTTTAAATACGCCGAGGATTGCCTTTTCTATAGTAAATTTTCAAAAAATAATTTTTTATTGTCGCAAATTTTAAATACGCCGAGTATTGCATTTTCTATAGTAAATTTTTCAAAAAATAATTTTTTACTGTCGCAAATTTTAAATACGCCGAGGATTGCCTTTTCTATAGTAAGTTTTCAAAAAATAATTTTTTATTGTCGCAAATTTTAAATACGCCGAGTATTGCATTTTCTATAGTAAATTTTTCAAAAAATAATTTTTTACTGTCGCAAATTTTAAATACGCCGAGGATTGCCTTTTCTATAGTAAATTTTCAAAAAATAATTTTTTATTGTCGCAAATTTTAAATACGCCGAGGATTGCATTTTCTATAGTAAATTTTTCAAAAAATAATTTTTTACTGTCGCAAATTTTAAATACGCCGAGGATTGCCTTTTCTATAGTAAATTTTCAAAAAATAATTTTTTATTGTCGCAAATTTTAATTACGCCGAGGATTGCATTTTCTATAGCAAATTTTTCAAAAAATAATTTTTTGCTGTCGCAAATTTTAAATACGCCGAGGATTGCCTTTTCTATAGTAAATTTTTCAAAAAATAATTTTTTACTGTCGCAAATTTTAAATACGCCCAGGATTGCATTTTCTATAGTAAATTTTTCAAAAAATAATTTTTTACTGTCGCAAATTTTAAATACGCCGAGAATTGCCTTTTCTATAGTAAATTTTTCAAAAAATAGCATTTTACTGTCGCAAATTTTAAAAACGTCGAGGATTGCCTTTTCTATAGTAAATTTTTCAAAAAATATTTTTTTACTGTAGCAAATTTTAAATACGCCGAGGATTGCCTTTTCTATAGTAAATTTTTCAAAAAATAATTTTTTATTGTAGCAAATTTTAAATACGCCGAGGATTGCATTTTCTATAGTAAATTTTTCAAAAAATAATTTTTTACTGTCGCAAATTTTAAATACGCCGAGGATTGCCTTTTCTATAGTAAATTTTTCAAAAAATAATTTTTTGCTGTCGCAAATTTTAAATACGCCGAGGATTGCCTTTTCTATAGTAAATTTTTCAAAAAATAATTTTTTATTGTCGCAAATTTTAAATACGCCGAGGATTGCATTTTCTATAGTAAATTTTTCAAAAAATAATTTTTTACTGTCGCAAATTTTAAATACGCCGAGGATTGCCTTTTCTATAGTAAATTTTTCAAAAAATAATTTTTTGCTGTCGCAAATTTTAAATACGCCGAGGATTGCCTTTTCTATAGTAAATTTTTCAAAAAATAATTTTTTACTGTCGCAAATTTTAAAAACGTCGAGGATTGCCTTTTCTATAGTAAATTTTTCAAAAAATAACATTTTACTGTCGCAAATTTTAAATACGCCGAGGATTGCCTTTTCTATAGTAAATTTTTCAAAAAATAATTTTTTGCTGTCGCAAATTTTAAATACGCCGAGGATTGCCTTTTCTATAGTAAATTTTTCAAAAAATAATTTTTTACTGTCGCAAATTTTAAATACGCCGAGAATTGCCTTTTCTATAGTAAATTTTTCAAAAAATAGCATTTTACTGTCGCAAATTTTAAAAACGTCGAGGATTGCCTTTTCTATAGTAAATTTTTCAAAAAATAATTTTTTACTGTAGCAAATTTTAAATACGCCGAGGATTGCCTTTTCTATAGTAAATTTTTCAAAAAATAATTTTTTATTGTAGCAAATTTTAAATACGCCGAGGATTGCATTTTCTATAGTAAATTTTTCAAAAAATAATTTTTTACTGTCGCAAATTTTAAATACGCCGAGGATTGCCTTTTCTATAGTAAATTTTTCAAAAAATAATTTTTTGCTGTCGCAAATTTTAAATACGCCGAGGATTTTAAATACGCCGAGGATTGCATTTTCAATAGTAAATTTTTCAAAAATAATTTTTTACTGTCGCAAATTTTAAATACGCCGAGGATTGCCTTTTCTATAGTAAATTTTCAAAAAATAATTTTTTATTGTCGCAAATTTTAAATACGCCGAGGATTGCATTTTCAATAGTAAATTTTTCAAAAAATAATTTTTTACTGTCGCAAATTTTAAATACGCCGAGGATTGCCTTTTCTATAGTAAATTTTCAAAAAATAATTTTTTATTGTCGCAAATTTTAAATACGCCGAGGATTGCATTTTCTATAGCAAATTTATCAAAAAATAATTTTTTACTGTCGCAAGTTTTAAATACGCCGAGTATTGCATTTTCTATAGTAAATTTTTCAAAAAATAATTTTTTACTGTCGCAAATTTTAAATACGCCGAGGATTGCATTTTCTATAGTAAATTTTTCAAAAATAATTTTTTACTGTCGCAAATTTTAAAAACGTCGAGGATTGCCTTTTCTAGAGTAAATTTTTCAAAAAATAACATTTTACTGTCGCAAATTTTAAATACGCCGAGGATTGCCTTTTCTATAGTAAATTTTTCAAAAAATAATTTTTTGCTGTCGCAAATTTTAAATACGCCGAGGATTGCCTTTTCTATAGTAAATTTTTCAAAAATAATTTTTTACTGTCGCAAATTTTAAATACGCCGAGAATTGCCTTTTCTATAGTAAATTTTTCAAAAAATAGCATTTTACTGTCGCAAATTTTAAAAACGTCGAGGATTGCCTTTTCTATAGTAAATTTTTCAAAAAATAATTTTTTACTGTAGCAAATTTTAAATACGCCGAGGATTGCCTTTTCTATAGTAAATTTTTCAAAAAATAATTTTTTATTGTAGCAAATTTTAAATACGCCGAGGATTGCATTTTCTATAGTAAATTTTTCAAAAAATAATTTTTTACTGTCGCAAATTTTAAATACGCCGAGGATTGCCTTTTCTATAGTAAATTTTTCAAAAAATAATTTTTTGCTGTCGCAAATTTTAAATACGCCGAGGATTTTAAATACGCCGAGGATTGCATTTTCAATAGTAAATTTTTCAAAAAATAATTTTTTACTGTCGCAAATTTTAAATACGCCGAGGATTGCCTTTTCTATAGTAAATTTTCAAAAAATAATTTTTTATTGTCGCAAATTTTAAATACGCCGAGGATTGCATTTTCAATAGTAAATTTTTCAAAAAATAATTTTTTACTGTCGCAAATTTTAAATACGCCGAGGATTGCCTTTTCTATAGTAAATTTTCAAAAAATAATTTTTTATTGTCGCAAATTTTAAATACGCCGAGGATTGCATTTTCTATAGCAAATTTATCAAAAAATAATTTTTTACTGTCGCAAGTTTTAAATACGCCGAGTATTGCATTTTCTATAGTAAATTTTTCAAAAAATAATTTTTTACTGTCGCAAATTTTAAATACGCCGAGGATTGCCTTTTCTATAGTAAATTTTTCAAAAAATAATTTTTTACTGTCGCAAATTTTAAATACGCCGAGGATTGCCTTTTCTATAGTAAATTTTTCAAAAAATAATTTTTTACTGTCGCAAATTTTAAAAACGTCGAGGATTGCCTTTTCTATAGTAAATTTTTCAAAAAATAACATTTTACTGTCGCAAATTTTAAATACGCCGAGGATTGCATTTTCTATAGCAAATTTTTCAAAAAATAATTTTTTACTGTCGCAAGTTTTAAATACGCCGAGTATTGCATTTTCTATAGTAAATTTTTCAAAAAATAATTTTTTACTGTCGCAAATTTTAAATACGCCGAGGATTGCCTTTTCTATAGTAAATTTTTCAAAAAATAATTTTTTACTGTCGCAAATTTTAAATACGCCCAGGATTGCATTTTCTATAGTAAATTTTTCAAAAAATAATTTTTTACTGTCGCAAATTTTAAATACGCCGAGGATTGCCTTTTCTATAGTAAATTTTTCAAAAAATAATTTTTTACTGTCGGAAATTTTAAATACGCCGAGGATTACCTTTTCTATAGTAAATTTTTCAAAAAATAATTTTTTACTGTAGCAAATTTTAAATACGCCGAGGATTGCCTTTTCTATAGTAAATTTTTCAAAAAATAATTTTTTATTGTCGCAAATTTTAAATACGCCGAGGATTGCATTTTCTATAGTAAATTTTTCAAAAAATAATTTTTTATTGTCGCAAATTTTAAATACGCCGAGGATTGCCTTTTCTATAGTAAATTTTTCAAAAAATAATTTTTTGCTGTCGCAAATTTTAAATACGCCGAGGATTGCCTTTTCTATAGTAAATTTTTCAAAAAATAATTTTTTACTGTCGCAAATTTTAAAAACGTCGAGGATTGCCTTTTCTATAGTAAATTTTTCAAAAATAACATTTTACTGTCGCAAATTTTAAATACGCCCAGGATTGCCTTTTCTATAGTAAATTTTCAAAAAATAATTTTTTATTGTCGCAAATTTTAAATACGCCGAGGATTGCATTTTCAATAGTAAATTTTTCAAAAAATAATTTTTTACTGTCGCAAATTTTAAATACGCCGAGGATTGCCTTTTCTATAGTAAATTTTCAAAAAATAATTTTTTATTGTCGCAAATTTTAAATACGCCGAGTATTGCATTTTCTATAGTAAATTTTTCAAAAAATAATTTTTTACTGTCGCAAATTTTAAATACGCCGAGGATTGCCTTTTTTATAGTAAGTTTTCAAAAAATAATTTTTTATTGTCGCAAATTTTAAATACGCCGAGTATTGCATTTTCTATAGTAAATTTTTCAAAAAATAATTTTTTACTGTCGCAAATTTTAAATACGCCGAGGATTGCCTTTTCTATAGTAAATTTTCAAAAAATAATTTTTTATTGTCGCAAATTTTAAATACGCCGAGGATTGCATTTTCTATAGTAAATTTTTCAAAAAATAATTTTTTACTGTCGCAAATTTTAAATACGCCGAGGATTGCCTTTTCTATAGTAAATTTTCAAAAAATAATTTTTTATTGTCGCAAATTTTAATTACGCCGAGGATTGCATTTTCTATAGCAAATTTTTCAAAAATAATTTTTTGCTGTCGCAAATTTTAAATACGCCGAGGATTGCCTTTTCTATAGTAAATTTTTCAAAAAATAATTTTTTACTGTCGCAAATTTTAAATACGCCGAGAATTGCCTTTTCTATAGTAAATTTTTCAAAAAATAGCATTTTACTGTCGCAAATTTTAAAAACGTCGAGGATTGCCTTTTCTATAGTAAATTTTTCAAAAAATAATTTTTTACTGTAGCAAATTTTAAATACGCGAGGATTGCCTTTTCTATAGTAAATTTTTCAAAAAATAATTTTTTACTGTCGCAAATTTTAAATACGCCCAGGATTGCATTTTCTATAGTAAATTTTTCAAAAAATAATTTTTTACTGTCGCAAATTTTAAATACGCCGAGGATTGCCTTTTCTATAGTAAATTTTTCAAAAAATAATTTTTTACTGTCGGAAATTTTAAATACGCCGAGGATTACCTTTTCTATAGTAAATTTTTCAAAAAATAATTTTTTACTGTAGCAAATTTTAAATACGCCGAGGATTGCCTTTTCTATAGTAAATTTTTCAAAAATAATTTTTTATTGTCGCAAATTTTAAATACGCCGAGGATTGCATTTTCTATAGTAAATTTTTCAAAAATAATTTTTTACTGTCGCAAATTTTAAATACGCCGAGGATTGCCTTTTCTATAGTAAATTTTTCAAAAAATAATTTTTTGCTGTCGCAAATTTTAAATACGCCGAGGATTTTAAATACGCCGAGGATTGCATTTTCAATAGTAAATTTTTCAAAAAATAATTTTTTACTGTCGCAAATTTTAAATACGCCGAGGATTGCCTTTTCTATAGTAAATTTTCAAAAAATAATTTTTTATTGTCGCAAATTTTAAATACGCCGAGGATTGCATTTTCAATAGTAAATTTTCAAAAAATAATTTTTTACTGTCGCAAATTTTAAATACGCCGAGGATTGCCTTTTCTATAGTAAATTTTCAAAAAATAATTTTTTATTGTCGCAAATTTTAAATACGCCGAGGATTGCATTTTCTATAGCAAATTTATCAAAAAATAATTTTTTACTGTCGCAAGTTTTAAATACGCCGAGTATTGCATTTTCTATAGTAAATTTTTCAAAAATAATTTTTTACTGTCGCAAATTTTAAATACGCCGAGGATTGCCTTTTCTATAGTAAATTTTTCAAAAAATAATTTTTTACTGTCGCAAATTTTAAATACGCCGAGGATTGCCTTTTCTATAGTAAATTTTTCAAAAAATAATTTTTTACTGTCGCAAATTTTAAAAACGTCGAGGATTGCCTTTTCTATAGTAAATTTTTCAAAAAATAACATTTTACTGTCGCAAATTTTAAATACGCCGAGGATTGCATTTTCTATAGCAAATTTTTCAAAAAATAATTTTTTACTGTCGCAAGTTTTAAATACGCCGAGTATTGCATTTTCTATAGTAAATTTTTCAAAAATAATTTTTTACTGTCGCAAATTTTAAATACGCCGAGGATTGCCTTTTCTATAGTAAATTTTTCAAAAAATAATTTTTTACTGTCGCAAATTTTAAATACGCCCAGGATTGCATTTTCTATAGTAAATTTTTCAAAAAATAATTTTTTACTGTCGCAAATTTTAAATACGCCGAGGATTGCCTTTTCTATAGTAAATTTTTCAAAAAATAATTTTTTACTGTCGGAAATTTTAAATACGCCGAGGATTACCTTTTCTATAGTAAATTTTTCAAAAAATAATTTTTTACTGTAGCAAATTTTAAATACGCCGAGGATTGCCTTTTCTATAGTAAATTTTTCAAAAAATAATTTTTTATTGTCGCAAATTTTAAATACGCCGAGGATTGCATTTTCTATAGTAAATTTTTCAAAAAATAATTTTTTACTGTCGCAAATTTTAAATACGCCGAGGATTGCCTTTTCTATAGTAAATTTTTCAAAAAATAATTTTTTGCTGTCGCAAATTTTAAATACGCCGAGGATTGCCTTTTCTATAGTAAATTTTTCAAAAAATAATTTTTTACTGTCGCAAATTTTAAAAACGTCGAGGATTGCCTTTTCTATAGTAAATTTTTCAAAAAATAACATTTTACTGTCGCAAATTTTAAATACGCCCAGGATTGCCTTTTCTATAGTAAATTTTCAAAAAATAATTTTTTATTGTCGCAAATTTTAAATACGCCGAGGATTGCATTTTCAATAGTAAATTTTTCAAAAAATAATTTTTTACTGTCGCAAATTTTAAATACGCCGAGGATTGCCTTTTCTATAGTAAATTTTCAAAAATAATTTTTTATTGTCGCAAATTTTAAATACGCCGAGTATTGCATTTTCTATAGTAAATTTTTCAAAAAATAATTTTTTACTGTCGCAAATTTAAATACGCCGAGGATTGCCTTTTTTATAGTAAGTTTTCAAAAAATAATTTTTTATTGTCGCAAATTTTAAATACGCCGAGTATTGCATTTTCTATAGTAAATTTTTCAAAAAATAATTTTTTACTGTCGCAAATTTTAAATACGCCGAGGATTGCCTTTTCTATAGTAAATTTTCAAAAAATAATTTTTTATTGTCGCAAATTTTAAATACGCCGAGGATTGCATTTTCTATAGTAAATTTTTCAAAAAATAATTTTTTACTGTCGCAAATTTTAAATACGCCGAGGATTGCCTTTTCTATAGTAAATTTTCAAAAAATAATTTTTTATTGTCGCAAATTTTAATTACGCCGAGGATTGCATTTTCTATAGCAAATTTTTCAAAAAATAATTTTTTG